>NLAM01001693.1:0-21140 GCA_002370325.1 Metschnikowia hawaiiensis | reverse complement strand
TTTATTTTATTTATTTTATTTATTTTATTTATTTTATTTATTTTATTTATTTTATTTATTTTATTTATTTTGATTGATTTTGATTGATTTTGATTGATTTATTTGAATTTTGAACCCTACTGTTTTACCCTAGAGGTAGTGCACTGCTCATAAGTCTATTAAGATATAATTATTAGCTACTGGTGCGTCAGCCGTCACTCACTCATGCCGCACTAAGCAGCGTACATCGCACCACACTGTACAGACTAGACATGAAAATTATATAAAAATGTTGGTACGAAATACCTTATCAAACCCCGAAGTATTGGCGGGGGTTGATGGGGTTCCAATTGAACTATGCTTTTCCATATGTTAAGTGGATGGGAAAAAGGNTTGATGGGGTTCCAATTGAACTATGCTTTTCCATATGTTAAGTGGATGGGAAAAAGGTAGTATACTTTCCAAGGGTTGTTTGAGGCTTTTTTAAACCCAACCCTCATTAATTTTTTCTATTATTTGTATTGCTTTTTTGAATTAATTTTCCAGACACGTGTTGGATTATTACAAGAGTGTCCGAAGCTGAGTGCTCCAGTGGACTTGTCATAGATCACACTCCAGAACACAGAGCACACAGTGATTGAGATTGGGCAAAATGCTGCAAATTGTAGAATATTGGTAACCAGGCTCTGTATACAGGTGCTACATTAATCGTGCTTTATATAAACGTTAATTCATCGAGAGGACTTCTTCACCCGGCCACTCTCCATCACATCTGCACATTCAATTTTCTCTTTCTTCCAGTCATCTTCCTTCCTCTCTAGTTCCTCCCTAGTTCCTTGTATAGGTTCCAGTTGGATCGACAATTTACCTGTAGAATCCATCCAATAAGCAATAGTCTGAAAATCGGATCTAGGGTTCTGCTATCCTGAGGGAAACTTCGGCAGGAACCAGCTACTAGATGGTTCGATTAGTCTTTCGCCCCTATACCCAGATTTGACGATCGATTTGCACGTCAGAACCGCTACGAGCTCCCACCAGAGTTTCCTCTGGCTTCACCCTATCCAGGTATAGTTCACCATCTTTCGGGTCCTAATAATTATGCTTCCTCTCCCGCCCATTAGGACAGGAGGGTAGGGTTGACCAATTACTTTCATTGCGCATTTGGGGGTTGACTCAAATACTTGCATAATCGTTAGACTCCTTGGTCCGTGTTTCAAGACGGGCGAGAGGAAAGACTCTTGGGGGGATCCCTACTAGGTAAGCAGTCCCTTTAACATCTTCCCTCCCCTTCCCTTTCAACAATTTCACGTACTGTTTCACTCTCTTTTCAAAGTTCTTTTCATCTTTCCATCACTGTACTTGTTCGCTATCGGTCAGTATGAAGATGACCGTAGCCACAGTTGGAAAAACAGTTCTTGCTTTTCTCACCAAATTCTTTTGTTATTCCGCAATAACCCCATTCGCTACAGCAAGCCTCATTCGGACCCTCTGGAGGCGTTTTCCAATCCCCTGGAGCATATGGTGCACATTCAGCTTTAGGGGCTGTTTTTGGTTTTGGTGGTGTACCATCAGACAAACAAAGACCTTGTCCAATAGCCACACCACCTTCCAAGAATAAGAAAAATAAATAAGACATATTTTGTTAAATTTAATTAAATCAGCCTCCTTTAGAAGAATGTGCTGCAATCAATAACAGCTATCGCCCTTTATAACAGAGTAAGAAGCGCAAGAGCCATCTGAGTTTTTAGAGGGTTTAGGAAATCTTTTTCAGGCATGTAAATGAACGTGTTCATACCAATTTCCTAAACCTAGTAAAATAAATCCAAATAAAGAATTCATTTATTATTTGCAAATAATCACAGTCGAACCAACTGTTTCTATCGTAATTATACGTTTCAATATCATCAACTGTTAGAGGGGAAAATTCGGCTGCAATAGACGAACAACAATCTCCCTTAGCAACTTGATATTTGTAGCAAGTTCCGTCCGAATTCGTTTTAGGTCTAAAATTACCAACACTTTCACTTGGAATTTAGTGAAATCAAGCTTGGGGTTAGAGCCACCTACACATACAAACCACACAATCTACCGTACCACACGTATAGATACAGTAGTATAGTTCTAATACACCGTAGCCGATAATATCCGGCAGAAACAGCAGAGGTTTCCATGGTAAATGGACATTAGTAGATTAGGAAACTGTAGATTTGAGTAATTGGGTAAATCATGGCACGAACCTAGATTAATTTCATAAACAAACGTTTCAAATCATAGACTTCATTTTAACCTTGATCAACAGTTTAATGAGATAAATAACCTGTTTCCATTCCAGGAGGCATGGTTATCAGGATGTACCGATGCGGAAGGTTTGAAGTACCTGTTTTTAAAAGCTATAAGTAAAGTTAATAGAAAACTTATTGGAAAAATTCAACCACCATTAGTATAAGAACTCATCATAAGGTTATAGATGATATAAGTCAGGAGGGATGACTGTTATGAAGAATTCCACCCTCAAATGGATTAATTTTAGGTCTAAAATTACCAACACTTTCACTTGGAATTTAGTGAAATCAAGCTTGGGGTTAGAGCCATTTAAACATTCACCTTTTACTTTAGCAGAATCGGCAACGTTCCCTCCACTTTCAACCAAGAGATAGTCACAATTGCCAGCTTTAGAAATGGGTTTTCTTTTAGAATAAGGAAGATAGCAAACTACTTTAGCTTTATAAGTCTTAGACCCTTGGTAAGTATTATAAGCTTTTCCTTCGCTCCACAGTCTTACAGCCTTTTGTGCATCAGAAAAGGCATTACTTTTAGTGGTGAACATAATCCCAAATCCTTTCATGGGGCGTCAACAATATATTCTATGTATAGCGTTTCAGACATACCATTAGCATTAATTTCATCGCTTATAACACTAAAAGCATTACTTTTGGTCTGAATTAAAAATTCAGACCAAACTGGATTTTGAAGCATGCTACTAACTCACATATACCCGTTAATGTTAGGGTGTACTGGTCTATCCATAGGGTGTACTGGTCTATCTTAGGGTAGGGGAAGGAGGGAGAGAAAGGAGGAGGGAGAATGCTGGCTTTTGCTTGCGTGGCCACCGCCGCGCGCGAAAATTTCAAGTTACGGTAGAGTTTGAAGAAGACGACTGCGAATTGCAGCCACTTTGGAGTTTGGAGGGTGGTAGTGCGCGAACCCAAAAAAGGGAGTTGGAATGAATTTTGGGGTTTTTTTGGTTTATCTATCTTAGGGTGTACTGGTCTATCTACCTAATTAACGACAATAGAATACAAAAGTACACGCTAAGATTCCTGAAGTTCCACACTTGATAGAGTGACTAAAGAACAACGAGATAAGTAGGCCATCTTACGCGAAAGTACGCGAACGCGCAACAGTACACCCTTATGAGCACTAGTATGCAGTACTCTGTATGCAGTACGCAGTGGCTAAAGACCCTCCTAACGACGATTAGTATTCGAATTGTCTTGAATTGAAGGTGTACTGGTTTAACAGATTCATCGTGACTCGGAATAGCAGGAAAATACATAGGGCTCCCCAGGGATCAGAGATCCGTTGTACTGACTCCGGGGGCTCACCCAAGAGTTGGAGCACGCTGGAAGATCCGGGAGTAGGAATTTCATGAATCCGAAAACACCACTATAATGTCCGGAATTCCAGCATCTCAAAGAACTTTTTTTCAATCGAAAATAATGGGTAAAAAGGGGGTTTGCAATGGACTGTTTTCCTGCTGAGGTCGCGCGGTGTTTTGGTGTGTTGGTTTGGCCGCAGCCATTTTTTGCACCAATTCCGAGGGTTGCAGCCATTCCACCAATCAAATCATAGCATCTTTCAAAAAAAACACTTTAAAAACGGTTCAGGGGATAATTCAAATGGAGAAGATACCGAAAAGCCAAAAAAAAATTAGGGTTCAGTTGGGGTTTTTTCAAGTAATTCGACATTTCCCGCGAATTCCATGAACCCAGCCACTTTTCACCAACAAAAACCAACCATAGAGGAGGTCATAAAAAATGAAAAATTAATACTCCAGATATGATATTAGCTCCATATTAACTAAGGGTTCCTGTAGATAATTTTTATCTTGAGTTAAGATCAAGTCTTCCGTATCGGGATTGGTATTGATTGTATATACATTGATTTATGCCGTGCGGGTTACTTTTATACAGGATTTGGCTGCTTGGATAAGTTCTTAAAACTACGGATTCCTTTTATAGTTATGGTACCGTTGTTATATACAGGTTGACAGGGAAGATTTGCCAAACTCGTTAAAGCCTTACCGAAATAGGAAGGACGTCCTAATTTGGTAATTTCAGAACCCAACGTGTTCATATTGGAGCTCATCCTGGAATGGTGGCCTTCCTAATCGGTCCATCTCCATAGGAGCCATCTCAAGTCTTGGACCGGTCCACCATATCAATCCGGCCATTCCGTCGTTTCCGTTTCCGGCCGTTCCCATTGCCATTTTCGGTCGTTTCCCATTGGGATTTCCCAAAGGGGCATGCTTCAAAATAAGCGCGATAAGCGCGGTCCAGATAAGGAATAGATCCGGGGGATCCGGGGAAAACACAGTCACCCACGTAATGTTCTTTTGGTTTTTCTCTTTGTTTTCTTTGTTTTTTCTCTTTTTCTCTTTGTTTTTTCTCTTTGTTTTCTTTGTTTCCGTTGTTCAATCATCGATTTCTTTTCCGCAAAAAGCCGTTTGGGACCATTGGGGCGTTTGGCAGTGGCAAAAAAGGCACGGATCAGGAAACGACTTGTTTCGGAGTCGAGAAACGTGACAAAATGCTTGCTTAATAAAAAAATGGTAAAAAAAATGGTTCAAGCAATTACGAGAAATCCTCGTTTCCAAATCAAGCTTTGGCCGTTTTTAGCCAATCATGCTTTGGCGCTTTTTACCAATCAGACTCTGGCACTTTTTACCAATCAGACTCTGGCTCTTTTTACCCATCCCCTTTTGGACTTTCCCATTCCCTTTTGCACTTTATAATGCTAGCGATTTTGCCAGTTCTTGAAACCAATTTTGAACGTTTCATGGGTCAATGCATTGGGTTCCATTGTTTGTCACGTGGCTTGTCGTGGCCACTGCTTGCGCCAACAGCCACTCGAACTGGGCGTTTTTCGCCAAAGTCCATGGCAAACTCATGGCTCTTTCGGGGCCGTGCAGTTCTTCTTCAAAGACACACAAGCCTATACCCGGCCACAACCGTACTGGGAGTATGCCGGATTCCAGGGAGTATGCCGGATTTTAGCAGGAGCGGTTTGTGTTTGGCGTCAAGATCCCTCCCACCACCGTCAAGATGGACCGCCAACTGAAGCTTCTTGAAGGCCCGTTCTATTCATGTGACTTCCTGGCTGGCAAAGTCCGTGGAATTGTCCGTGGCCCTCGGGTCCGGTATGCGGCGGATTGTTTCCAAGTGGAGGTGTACTTCTTGCCGTACTATAACGAAACCAAAAGCGCCGAGCCGGCGGTGACTGACCATGCGGTTGGAGGAGACACGTTCCACAATAGTGAAGCCCTTGACATTGCCAACCCAGGCGTATGCCTGATATATTTTTATGGCGACATCCTTCATTGGGGGAAATCCTTCATTGGGGTTCCTTGGGCATTGACACTCGGAAACAAGGAAGCGTGGGTGATCCTCCTTTTTAAGTTTACTCCCCCTCCTTGCACTTGAAAGTCTAAGTACAAGCCGAGAAGACAAACCAGATGGCAAAAATGTATGAATGGTGCTCCAACTCTTGCACCGACACACGTAGATTAAACAGATAATGTCCACGTTAGATATAGGTATGTCACGTGAGGTATCCGGCAACAGAGTAAAGATCATGCCAGGCCCCAAAGGTCAAGTCAGCAAACATTTTCTCGTCCACCAGCTCATAGAGTACCCTGATCCTGTATTCAGACAGCCACGTACTTCCCTCACAACAAAGCTTCAGTGTTGCTAGAGCACCACGGCATAATCCAATTCAACCTTTCAGCGGTCGAAGGTCTTCTTTGCTTAACTTTCCACTCTGGAGCCATGGAAATCTCCCTGCACAAAACCATAGCAGTGCATGCCTTGGGAGCCGGAATCTTATTGAGAATAATGAACTTCAATAAATGGGTTGAAATATCTCTCTAAAAGAAGTAGTGACTTCCCAGACTTTTTTTCGGGGCAACGATGCCTAGAATTTTGTCAGCCGCCAATTCTCATCTTTGCAGCCGCCAATTGTCATTTTTCCGGCCATGTTGCCGTGTATTCAATATAGCTCCAATTGCTTGAGGAAACAGATTCCAGAGTTGTACTTCCTACTATCAACTGGTCTTATTGCACTATATGGAAATGCCACGTGGTTTAAAAGTCCAACGCCTCTAATTCTTTCATGAGTGGGGACTGCGGAATTTTTTGCTGCGATACGGTCGCAGCGGGGGCCTTTATATATTAGTGCGGCGAGGTTTTCGCAGCCACATGCAAGCCCCTGAACACTGTGCATTTGTGTCAGTGGGGGCGCGCGGTCTTCGAACTATAAATGAAGGCCATCCCCGCCTGAAATCGATGCGATCTTTTACGCCTTTTTAACAATTTCATACGAATTTGCATCAAAAAAACCTTCACCCACCTATAGGATGATATGAGAAAAACAGGGCACGTGATGCGGCTTCGTGGCTGATCTCCAGCGTGCGTCACGAGAAAATGAAGCGGATCAAGTTGGAGCTGGAAAGAAGGGAAAGGAAAGAACAGGGGGGATGTGACTTGCACTAAGCTATGGGTTATACATGTTCTTTTGTTTTTGTTTTTTTCTTACTTTGCAAAGGGGCTTATTTATACATGAGTATTCGCCTACGTCAGTTGACTAACTAAAACAACAAAGCGACAAACCCCACAAGAAATGCACCAATGGCATTCTTGGAACCGGCATTGATCAACGGCGAAACACTTGGCTTGAGTGTGGCATTGGCGAACGCCTGCGTTTGGCTCACCGTTTCTGTTTTGGCTGCATTTTTAACCTTTTCGACCTTGGCCTTGGAGGGGGTTTGAGCAGGTTTTGTACCGACTTGATCTGGTTTTGGAGCGACTTGATCAGGCTTGGAGGGGGTTTGACCGGGCTGGGAAATTGGCTGAGACTCCAGAACTTGTTCCTGTTTGACCTTTTGTTTCTGGTCTTCTTTCTGCCTTGGCTTGGGCTCCTCCGCCTTGACTTTTGGCTCTGGTCCACTGACCGAATCTCCCTTCACCTGGTGCTTCGTTTCCTTTTCTCCAAAGTCTTGACTTTCCTTGGCTCCGCTGTTCTCAATTTCCTTGGATTGGCTGTGCTCGATTTCCTTGGCTCCAATTGAAGTGGGTTCGGGAACAATACAGACTCCAGTGACTGTCAAAACAGTTGCAGCATTAACAGCTATGGTGGTTGGCACACACTCTGGCTCACACACAGTGATGGTCACGGTGGTTGCTTGAGTACAGGTGGTGGTATAGCCGGCGGTATAGGTCTTCAACACCGTCTTGTGAGAACCAGCCGCAGCATGGCACTTTGAGTCGTTGCAAACCGAAGCTGCTTTGGCTGGATGGTCTTTCTTGATGCAGTGGATGCAATCGTCCATCTTCTCCTTTTCAGCTTCAGACGCTCCCAACGCTGTTGAGCTGTTCATATTGGCGCCTGACTTCGACAAATCCGTTTCTCGAGTCACCCTTTTTCCTGATCCGTTGATCTTTGATTCAGAATCCTTAGGCTCGGAACTCTTAGGCTCGGGATTCTTAGGCTCGGGGTTATTCTCTCGCTGCTTGGGCTTGGGACCATTCTCTGGCTTGTGCTTTGGCTCCTTAGGCTCGGGATCACGCTTGGGCTCCTTAGATTTGGGCTCCTTATCAGTTGGCCCCTGAGGCTGGTGAGCCTTGGGCTTGGGTTCCTCCGAGTCGTGGTCCTTGGGCTTGCGGTCATGATTGGGCTCCTCAGACTCGAGTTCCACCAAGTCGTGAGCCTTAGATTTGGGGTCATGATTTGGTTCCTTAGCCGTTGGCACCGGAGGCTCGTGGTTCTTGGGCTTGGGTTTTTCAGAGTCGTGAACCTTAAACTCGAGTTCCTCCAAGTCGTGATCCTTGGGCTTGCGGTCATGATTTGGCTCCATAACTGTTGGCCCCCGAGGCTCGGGGTTCTTGGGCTTGGGGTCATGATTTGGTTCCATAGACTCGAGTTGCTTCGAGTCGTGATCCCTGGTCTTGGGTTCTTCAGAGTCGTTATCCTTCGGCTTGGGTTCTTCAGAGTCGTCATCCTTGGGCTTGCGGTCAAGTTTTGGCTCGTTAACCGTTGGCACCGGAGGCTCAGGCCTCGTTGCCGGAGGCTCGTGATCCTTGGGCTTGGGGTCAAGATTTGGTTCCTTAACCGTTGGCACCGCAGGCTCGTGAGCCTGTGGCTTGGGGTCAAGATTGGGCTCCTTAGACTCGACTTCCTCCAAGTCGTGATCATTGGGCTTGCGGTAATGTTTTGGCTCCTTAACCGTTGGCACCGGAGGCTCGTGAGCCTTGGGCTTGGGTTCTCCAGAGTCGTGATCCTTGGGCTTGAGGCCAAGATTTGGCGCCTTACCCGTTGGCACCGGAGGCTCGTGAGCCTGTGGCTTGGGCTGTTCAGAGTCGTGATCCTCCAAGTCGTGATCCTTGGGCTTGCGGTCATGATTTGGTTCCTTAGTCGCTCGCCCCGGAGGCTCTGGTCTCTTTGGGTTTGGCTTCGCAGAGGTGGGAACACGCTCTGGTTCGTGATTCTCTGGATTCTCAACTTTGGCGATTTTGTTTTGCACCTTCGAATTTGGCACCTTCGAATTTGGCACCTTCGGATTTGGCTCCTCAGGCGTTGAGCCATTCTTCTTTGACTTCCCAGAGTTGGGGTTTACTTCGGGCGTCCCAGTCTTTGATCCATTTTCCTTTGATGGCTCAGAATCAGTTTTTAAGTCGGGCTTCTCCTTCTTTGGACCCTTATTCTTTGAACCCCCATTTTCTGACTCCCCAGTCTCTGGCTTCCCGGTCTCTGGCTTCCCAGTCTCTGGCTCCCCATTTGTTGATCCATTTTTGTTTGGCGTCTCGGAATCGGTTTTTAAGTCGGGCTTCTCCTTCTTTGGACCCCCAATCTTTGAAACCCGATTTTCTGACCCCCCAGTGTCTGGCTTCACGATCTTTGGACCCTTATTCTCTGGGTCCCCAGTCTTTGAACCCCGATTTTCTGAGTCTTCAGTGTCTGGCTTCCCATTTGTTGAACCCCGATTCTCTGGGTCCCTAGTCTTTGGGCCCTTATTCTCTGGCTTCCCATTCGTTGGTCTCTGAGTATTGGAATCCTTGGGCTTGGTGGTTTTCTCCGTCACCTCATTCGTTGGACCCATATTCTCTGGCTCCCCAGAGCCGGTTTTTAAGTCGGGCTTCTCCTTCTTTGGCCCCCCAATCTTTGAACCCCGAATTTCTGGGTCCCCATTCGTTGAACCCCGATTTTCTGACTCCCCAGTCTTTGGACCCTTTTTTCCTGGCTTCCCATTCGTTGATCCATTTTTCTCTGGCTCCCCTTTCCTTGGACCCTTATTCTCTGACTCCCCATTCCTTGGCTGAGTATTCAAATCCTTGGGCTTGGTGGTTTTCTCCGTGACCTCATTCGTTGGACCCTTCTTCTTTGGGCCCCCAGTGTTTGGACCCTTATTCTCTGGCTCCCCGGTGTCTGACTCCCCAGTCTCTGGCTTCCCAGACTTTGAACCCTTATTCTCTGGGTCCCCATTTGCTGATCCATTTTTCTTTGACTTCCCGGGGTTGGGGTTTACTTCGGGCTTCCCATTCGTTGATCCATTTTTGTTTGGCGTCTCGGAATCGGTTTTTAAGTCGGGCTTCTCCGTCTTTGGGCCCCCAGTCTCTGGCTTCCCGGTCTCTGGTTTCCCGGTCTTTGGACCCTTATTCGTTGGCTTCCCATTCGTTGGACCCACATTTTCTGACGCCCCAGTGTCTGGCTCCCCGGTCTTTGGCTTCACGGTCTCTGGCTTCACGGTCTTTGGACCCACATTTTCTGAGTCTTCAGTGTCTGGCTTCCCATTTGTTGAACCCCGATTCTCTGGGTCCCCAGTCTTTGGACCCTTATTCTTTGGCTCCCCAACCTTTGGATCCTTATGCTCTGGCTCCCCAGTCTTTGAGCCATTTTTGTTTGGTGTCTCAGAATCGGTTTTTATGTCAGGCTTCTCCTTCTTTGGGCCCCCAGTCAGCGGGCCCCCAGTCAGTGGGCCCCCAGTCTTTGGACCCTTCTTCTCTGGCTCCTCAGTGTCTGGCTTCACGGTGTTTGGACCCTTATTTCCTGGCTTCCCAGTCTTTGGGCCCTTATTCTCTGGCTTCACGATCTTTGGACCCTTATTCTCTGGGTCCCCATTTGTTGACCCATTTTTCTTTGACTTCCCAGGGTTGGGGTTTACTTCGGGCTCCCCATTCGTTGATCCATTTTTCTCTGGCTCCCCAGAGCCGGTTTTTAAGTCGGGCTTCTCCTTCTTTGGACCCTTATTGTTTGAACCCCGATTTTCTGACTCCCCAGTCTTTGGAACCTTATTCTTTGGCTCCCTGGTCTTTGGACCCCCATTTTCTGATTCCCCAGTGTCTGGCTCCCCGGTCTTTGGCTTCCCATTCGTTGATCCATTTTTCTCTGGCTCCCCTTTCCTTGGACCCTTATTCTCTGGCTCCCCATTCCTTGGCTGAGTATTCAAATCCTTGGGCTTGGTGGTTTTCTCTGGCACCTCATTCGTCAAGCCTTGAATTTCGGACTCATCCTCATCCTCAGCCTCATCCTTTGGTTCAATCTTTGGCGGTCGGGCAAGGTCCGGTGGGGGAGGTAACGGGGGATGCTTGGAGTAGTCGGTGCCGTCGACGTACTTCATGAAATACACGTTTTCCGGCGTACACTTTTCGCCCGGGTTTTTCTTGGACAGCGAGAGGAAATTGGTAGGCCCCCGGGGGTCGTGGCAAAAGTATAAGACCCGATTGACTTTGCCCGTGGTGTCAAAC
This sequence comes from Metschnikowia hawaiiensis, assembly GCA_002370325.1. NCBI lineage: Eukaryota > Fungi > Ascomycota > Pichiomycetes > Serinales > Metschnikowiaceae > Metschnikowia > Metschnikowia hawaiiensis. The sequence goes on along the minus strand of NLAM01001693.1, from coordinate 10,143 downwards.
GACAAGCCCAGGGGAGGAAAACCTGATCCCACGCCAATTTGGTTTTTCATGAATTTCGGATACCACGTTTTCGGCGTTTTCGGCCCCGGCATCGTGGTATAGATTTCATTGTGGGAATCCAAGTGGAAAGGTACTGGTTTTCCGGACCGTCGTTTGGTGAGGATCACGAGCTCGTTGCTCGCATAAACCATGGAAAATGGAGCGAACAACGGACCGTCTTTGAAGAAAAACGTGTATGTGTTTGGGGAGTCGGGCTGAACAGGTCTCGGGGGAACAGGTCTCGGGGGAACCGGGCTCGGGGGAACTGGCTGGCCTGTTTTCGGATCAAGAGGGAGAAGGTGAACGTCCACCTTTTCTTGACAAGTCTCAGTCTTGAAATTACCAGGGAAAATTTGTTCCGGATCAGTTCCCGGACACCGCCAGCGAAACTCCACATTCGAGATTCTGTGTTCTGCATCCAAATCTGCATGGACATGACAAGATTGGGCGGTTTCATTGGATGGGGGAGGGTTGGGGCCCGGCTCACAATGGGTCCAGGTGGAATTGGAGATCCTCCAGAACCGATCACACGGACCGTTTAGACACTGGACGTTTGCTTTTTTCCGATTGGGGCCGTTTTTCGTGAAAAGTCCATATTCGGGGTTGGGGCCACTGTTTGGTTTGACGTCACTGTTTCCGGGATTGGAGTTGTTTGGCTTGGGCTTGTCTGGAACCAATTCCGGGCCACCATTTCCCGGAATTTCCGAATTGGGGTCACTGATATCCCGATTGGGGTCGGGTTTTCCCGATTTGGAGCCACCGTTTCCCGAATTGGAATGGTTTGGATTGGGCTTTTCTGGAACCGATTCCGGGCCACCATTTCCCGGACTTCCCGAATTGGGCTCACTGATATCCCGATTGGGGTTGGTGTTTCCCGAATTGGAATGGTTTGGATTGGGCTTTTCCGGAACCAACTCCGGGCCACGATTTCCCGAATTTCCCGAATTGGCGTCACTCTTTCCCGAATTGGAGTTGTTTGGCTTGGGCTTTTCCGGAACCGATTCCGGGCCACCATTTCCCGGACTTCCCGAATTGGGGTTGGGTTTTCCCGAATTGGGGTTGGGTTTTCCCAAATTGGCGTCACTCTTTCCCGAATTGGAGTTGTTTGGCTTGGGCTTGTCTGGAACCAACTCCGGGCCACGATTTCCCGGAATTTCCGAATTGGGGTTGGGTTTTCCCGAATTGGCGTCCCTGTTTCCCGAATTGGCGTCCCTGTTTCCCGAATTGGCGTCCCTGTTTCCCGAATTGGCGTCCCTGTTTCCCGAATTGGCGTCCCTGTTTCCCGAATTGGACTTGTTTGGTTTGTGCTTTTTTCGTTTGGGCTTGTCTCGTTTGGGCTCACTGATATCCCGATCGGGGTTGGTGTTTCCCAAATTGGCGTCACTGTTTCCCGAATTGGAATGGTTTGGATTGGGCTTTTCTGGAACCAACTCCGGGCCACGATTTCCCGGAATTTCCGAATTGGGGTTGGGTTTTCCCGAATTGGCGTCCCTGTTTCCCGAATTGGCGTCCCTGTTTCCCGAATTGGAATTGTTTGGTTTGTGCTTTTTTCGTTTGGGCTTGTCTCGTTTGGGCTCACTGATATCCCGATCGGGGTTGGTCTTTCCCAAATTGGCGTCACTGTTTCCCGAATTGGAATTGTTTGGCTTGGGCTTGTCTGGAACCAATTCCGGGCCACCATTTCCCGGAATTTCCGAATTGGGGTTGGGTTTTCCCGAATTGGCGTCCCTGTTTCCCGAATTGGAATTGTTTGGCTTGGGCTTGTCTGGAACCAATTCCGGGCCACCATTTCCCGGAATTTCCGAATTGGGGTTGGGTTTTCCCGAATTGGCGTCACTCTTTCCCGAATTGGAATTGTTTGGCTTGGGCTTGTCTGGAACCAACTCCGGGCCACCATTTCCCGGAATTCCCCGATTGGCGTCCCTGTTTCCCGGAAATCCTCGATTGGGGTTGGGGTTTCCCGGAAATCCCGAATTGAAGTTGGGGTTTCCCGGAATTCCCCGATTGGCGTCACTGTTTCTCGGAATTCCCGAATTGGCGTCCCTGTTTCTCGGAATTCCCGAATTGTGGTCACTGTTTCCCGGAATTCCCGGCTTGAAATTGGGGTTTCCCGGATTTCCCGGCTTCGGGCCGTTTGCATCCAACACGGGAACACTATTCCGACGATAATCCACAACAAACAAGTCCACCGGGCGACAGTTGGTATAGCCACGAGCATGAGCGGATCTTGCTCCGCTCTGGTCAAGAACATAATCCCGGCCACGAGAAGAACAAAACATGTACGGCGAATCAGTCACTTTTCTCTGTGTATCCACGCGGATTGGTCTTAAATATGGGTCAAACGCAGAAACCAATTGCGAATTTGCAAATCCAATGGGTCTTCCTCCCTGGAACCAAACGACGCCTGCATAGGAGACGACCACTGGAGGAGCCGTTGCTTTTGGGTCCGAAAAAAAAGTATGGATACTTTTGGCGGCTTCTTTTCTTTGATCTGGGGCCGACGGATCGGGGGGGTTTCTTTCCGCCGTGAGTGGGTGCAGGATTCCGTCTTTTGTTACTGCTACCAACATCGAATGACCAATGGTTGCAGCCCAAACGGTGGCCAGAAGCACCGACACGAGGAGGAAAACCAGGCTCAAAATCATGTCTTTTTGGATTTTGGGGGTTTTGGTTTTTGGTTTTTGGTTTTTGGTTTTTGGGGTTTACGGTGGACTGGTAATTTCCAGGGAATTCCATGGGTTTAAATAACCTGGTTTAGAAACCGAAAACGCCGTGGGTTGATCATTTCGGGTTTCGGATTGTTCAAATTTACTTTCTGGATTTAATTGTCCAATTGTCTAAATGTGCAAATGTCCAAATGTTTGATTGGTGGATAATGAAAAAAGACGGCCTGGATACAGGACTGCCCGATTGGGCAACCGCGGGAGCTTTTTTGAAGTACCGAATATTATCATTTCTCTTTTTGGGGAGTTATTAAGTGAATTTGTGTGGCTGGAGCTCTTCAATTTGGAACTCACTCCTTGTGTACATGCAAGCCTGTATATAGGGCACGCAGGAGTGCATGGTCCATGCGAGATTCCGCAGCTATGGCGAGATTCCGCACTTATGTGCAGGTGGGTTCAGCCGTGCCCCATGTAAAGCCACCCCCACTATTTCTCCACCAAAAACCAACTACTTCAACTGAAATTTTGAAAACCACATGTGTCCCTTTGTATTATGCTACACACGAATTTTGGCTGGACAGGAATGGCTGGGGGTTGATTTAGGGGACCCCCGGTGGACCTGCATATAAGCCGCGTCCTGCAGCCAAGGCCCTATTCAAGGAAATTGGACCCTTAAAAATATCAAAAGGACCCCTAAATTAAATAAACAATGGGAAACGCGGTCCCTGTTTTTATTCAAAAAACAGCCCAGATTAAGCAAAGTGGTCAACTCGTAAGATTATCACATATCTGGAATCCTGCACAATAAAAGCAGCCGTTCATCCATTGGCCAAATCCTTCCTTTTTTCCATCGTCTAACATTCTTTATCCTGAAAAAAAAATATAAATATCACCCGGCCGAGTCAGCTGATAATTTTGTCGATTGTGCTTTAGAAGTCAACTTCTTCCCAAAGAGGCAATTTCTTCTCTAATTTCGGAAAAAAAATTGTAAACGTTGAAAATGTCCATTTCCAAAGCTTTTCAAAACATTCACTGCTTCGTAGACGAAAGTGGTGGCAATTGTTGTTGTTCCATGAGCACCAGTATGCAGTACCGAGTGACCATAGATTCTCCAAACGTTAACCAGTACTCGAGTTAACTTCCCTTGACGACTTTTCTTGGTACCCGATTTTTTTTTATTCGATTGGGTCACCCGTCCACCGTAACATGTTTCATTCTTTCCAAGACTGCCTTGTTCCTGTCTCTGCTTGGAATACAAGACGCTCAATTTTCCACCGCTCACGTGACTTGAGAGCTAGAATTTCAAGAACCAAATCATCAAACAAAAAAGTCCTTTTTTTTTTTTTTTTTTTTTTCCTAGATTTCCATTCAATAACAAAAGGAGAAATCATCTTTGCATATTTGAACCAATCAAATCTTTCAACTTTCTTCTTTTCAATATCCCAAAAACATGGGGTAATGAACTTTAACCCAACCCTTGCATACTCCAGAAGCTGGAACTATGACGAGAGGTCTGTATTCTGGGGTGTCTGTTTTCTAATACTAGGAAATAGGAACAAGTCCATTTTCCCCGGTGCAGATGCCTTATATAAACGATTACGGTTAGGACTACCCGCTGAACTTAAGCATATCAATAAGCGGAGGAAAAGAAACCAACAGGGATTTTTTGGTGACGGCGAGCGAAGCGGTAAAAGCTCAAACTTGAAATCTTTTGAATTGTAATTTGATGGATCAAATTGCTACTGACAAAAGTCCATTGGAAGGCGCCATAGATGTTTCTTGGCACTATGATTTGATTCCAAAGACGGGTTGTTTAATCTCCTTTAGTTTTATTCCAAAGACGGGGTGTTGAATCTCCTCTAAAGCTAAATATTGACGAGACACCGATAGCGAACAAGTACAGTGATGGAAAGATGAAAAGAACTTTGAAAAGAGAGGGAAACAGTACGTGAACCAATCAAAGCATGGGGATCATATCTCCAACGTTTGAATGGTGCGTCACTATTCTCGCGTACCAATGAGTTCTGCCCCGGTTCGAAATTTTGTGCCCAGAAAGCAGACCTAGCCACAAAAAAACATTAAAATGTTGAGCTTTTCACATTAAAATGTGGAGCTTTTCACATTCAAATGTTGAGCTTTTCACATTCAAATGTGGAGCTTTTCACATTCAAATGTGGAGCTTTTCAGCACTTCTTCAAGACCTTGGACCGTTCAAGAACTTAATTATCAACACAGAGCGTCACGGCGTCACGGAGAGCGTCACGGAGCCAATATCAAGCACCATTCCCCGGCTCCACAGCGAAAGAAATGTGTGTGCTTCGGCGACTTGGATTGGATGGCGAACTTCCTGGCCAAACAAAGGTAAAAGGACGAACTCGTGGTTTCACAACAACGTCCAGCCCAGTTTGGAGCGAATGCCATTTCCGTACCACAACTGATGATATACCCCTTTTAGGGTGCCATGTTGTTGATCTGTATATCATCAGACCAATTAGACGTCACCAAAAGTTCAAAGTCTTCTCCAAAGTTCAAAGTCTTCTCCAAAGTTCAAAGTCTTTTCCAAAGTTCAATAGACGCTTCTTTCTGAATTGAGATTGAATTCTGTTGAAGATGTTTTGTGAGGTTAAACGGGAAATGAGGGCATCTTAAATCCAAGAGGACTCATTGGTTGGTGGAATTCAAATAACCCTCCGAAATCATTTCCATTACACTCCGAAACCATGGCATGGGAATTGCCCTTTTGGGTGTTAGAAGGTTCTGATCCCATCACCATTTTGATCCAGTTCCATGAGACCATGTTCATTTTGATCCAATTCCAGGAGACGATTTATCATTTTATAATCTCATTAGACAGTAGATTCTATTCTTTCCCCAAAATAGAAATCCTAGCTTTATATGTGATATACATCCCATTGGCAGTTACCAAGAGCTGTTGAACATATGAGACTCGCACGGCTCACATGTACTGCATACTGAAACTTAACAAGAGGAGAATGTACTCCGAAGTTTAGAATGCGAAGAGACAGATTAAACTCGGGGGCAAAAACCATTCTGGATATCGTAGGGTGTACTGGCGAAGCAGTGGAGGATCTGGAACAAGAGCCGAAGAAAGAACCAATGAGAAAGAGTCATTCAGGGGCGATAACTCCGACGGGGATAACTCCGACGGGGATAACTCCGACGAAGGGGACCAGGCCAATCACAGCTCCCTGATGGAATCACGCATGAGGGATATAAGCTTTCGGGTGGTGGTGAAAAAAAGGGTGGAAGTTCGGGTGGTGTTGAAAAAAGGGTGGAAGTTGTGAGAAGCGCATTTGGCTGCAATTTATATTCACCCGCCGCGCGCGTTTCATGTTTGTGCCGCCACAAAACCGCCTGTTCCTGCGGTATATAAATATGCGAGCCCCCCGCCCCTCCCCCCAGTTCTTTACAGCGTTTTTTACAGCGCAAATATACTTTTCTCTTCCTTGAACTATGGCTCCGTCGGATCTCAGTCAATTGGATATAAGGCGGGAAGTCCCTTCCGTTCAGCTTGTGATAAGGAATAAGATTCCAAGATTAGATAAGCATTCGATACAGGCAGAGAAATGAGTCAGTGACCAAGTCAGAGGTGAAGGACATCGTATGGAGGCCATTACTATCACCAACACTAGCTGCAGTACCATCCTGGGGTTTTCACTTGACTACTTCCATTGGCAACTACTACTACAGCTACTGCTGCTACCAACGGTCAGGTAATTTCCTACTTTAACTACTAGAATTACAGCTAGGGACTATTTCTGCCCATGTGCTGAGATGTCGTGCTGAGATGTACGATACAACTACTACTAACCGTCTGATTTACTTGTTCAAACCACCAGTTTACTAAGAACTACGGGGCTGAAACTACGTTTGATCATGCTTCTTGAAACCGACTCGGTTAATACGATTACTGTGAATACTACCACTACTACTGCTATTACAGACATTCACAGACTACTGACAACTGATTATTACCGACTACTACAGCTTACTGACTACTACAGAAAACTGATTATTACCGACTTCTACAGACTACAGACTACTACTGATTACTGACTACTACTACTATTACAGATTATTACCGACTTCTACAGATTATTACTACTATTACAGATTATTACTGACTACTGACTACTGACTACAGACTACAGACATAAAAAGCCTTGATAAAAGAAGTTTTCTCGGATCTTAAAAAATAAATTTAGGTGACGCAATGAACGAACAAATTGAAGAAACTATCAAGCCAAACGTTGACAAGAAAACCTAGAAACATTCGTGTTGATAAACGGTGCAATCAAACAAGTATTTCAGGAGGGAAGTGGATGGCTCGTAAATGCGAAAATAAATTTGTCCATTAACACTTAATCTTGTTGATATTCTAGGTATTTTAGTATTACAAAATCCTAAATTAGCTATGAAACTATGAAAATATAATAAATATGGATCATGACTATCTTGTAGATAAAAGGTTATTCTAGTACCTTTACGTTTTTCAATTTATCCATCACCTCATAAAGACCCATATATTATTTCTATTATAGTAGTATCTTTAAAAGGTCGCTCATTTAAATTTTTACGTTTTAAACATTTATTATTCTCTAAAATAAATATTATAATATATAATTTCGACTGTGCATAGAGCATCATTTCAGAGACCCATTAATGTTGCAGTCTGTAGCGATTTTTTAAATACCCGACGATCTTGTTTTACTTTTATCGTTTTCATTAATGTTGCCGATAATTAAATATAACTATGATTTATAAATCATTAAGATTTATCAGCTGGTTTCGAGGTTGAAATATTTTGATAGAATGATATTGTATTTCCCCAAAGGTATTTTAAAACTCCCACTATATTTCTAGAATTGGCCAGTGAATATGCATGTACTCTGTGCAGGACACACGTACTTTGGAGCTTTACAACAAAAAGGCACAGTTTCCGGGTAAAAAAAACATGGATGTTTTCCAAAACAATTCAAAATCATAAGATCCTTAATTTCCGGTATGTAAAGTTATTTCGACCTTTTAATTTTTTGCATTTCTTATAAAACATCTAAGTGAATGCGAGCATCGGCAATATTCTACATCTACACCATTTTTTTCCAGAAAATTTGATATAGACTATCTTAATATAATCTTTTCCTCAAGGGTATTTTCAATAATTCTAGTAAAATTATTATAATTACTTAAACTTGATTTAATTTTAAATTTTCTATTTAATCTATTTTTATAGTTATATTTATATAAATCATCAGAATTTATATCTTCTATAAATGAAGTATGTTTATTTATATGAGTATTATTTAATAAAGGTATAAATATATCTGGTATAAAAATACCCCATTTTTTAAACTACGTTGAATTGTTTTAGTAAATGTTGGGTCCATATGTCGAAGGAGAATGATGTGCCAAAAAATAAGAAAAAAGTGGTTAAAGAAATATCAACAAAAATATACTTACATCTAATTTGTTAGATCAAATTTACACATGCGAGTTCTAAAATGGGGAGGAATAGAACAAGAGAACAGTTGGTGTACTGGTCTATTTTGGGTGATTCTACGGGAACTTCTATCGTCTGTTTTATAATATGTTTACGTATATTATTATAAAAAACACTTTGAATGGGCAACGTTTGACAAAGGTAAATATTGGTGAGACATGAACACCTTTAAAATGCACCATCTTTAGTCTCTTCCTAAAATTGAACTAAGTATACAAAACTCTTATTGGCGATCCACTTTCCATGCTTAGGGTACTTGGTGGACAATATCAATGAACATTTCTAACCAATCAGAAGGGTTTTTAATTCTTTTTGGTTGAAATAATATTTGGTTATTCCTGCAGACTACTAAGAACTTCCGCAGTATTGTTGATACTAACTACTAACATTCATGGAGGAGACTTACGTTTTCTATACTGCAGTAGGTAGAAGTAACTCTGGGCTCGGATGCACACCCAGTGGTTCACTTTTAAAAGAGAGAATGTGTACTTGAAATTTTGGGGATTTTACCCTAGTTTGTTGCGTAGAATGAGCTGTAGTAGAGGGACGTGAGGACGCAGTACATCGGAGATGTACTGCATATTCATATTGTCTGCATATAAGTATGTCCAGATGAAACAGGTCTTGGTCTTCTACATGCCGGAGCCATCGGGTGCCACCGGGTGGCGTGGCCCCGACGGGCCATGGCGCGACTATTTAAGAAGGAGGGCCCGCTCATGGGGTTTTACGGGTATCGAATCGGCTCAGTTAAGGAGACGAAATAGTCATTTCCTAGTATTAGTTTATGGACAGACCAGTACCTCCCAAGACTGACGTGGCAACAAAGTGCCATGTTGACGAGAGTGTTAGAAACCAATATTGTAAGAGTTCCAGCTAATGAACTTTAACCAAGGGTTAACGTGCAACAGTAGTAGTAAAGGGCGTGCGGTGCTCAACTAGTCTTCTCTTGTCTAGTCTAGTCTAGTCTACTTTAGTCTAGTAGTGGTGTCTTTTTATTCCAGTCTAGTCAAGTAGTAATTCTAGTCTTGCTAGTCTTGTCTAGTCTTGCTAGTCTTGTCTAGTCTAGTAGTAGTTCTAGTCCAGTCAAGTAGTAGTTCTAGTCCAGTCAAGTAGTAGTGTCTAGTCCAGTCAAGTAGTAGTGTCTAGTCTTGTCTAGTCTGTAGTTCAAATGTCTAGTCTAGTCTAGTCTACTGTCTAGTCTAGTCTTGTCTAGTCTGATTTATAGCGTGCGGTGCTCAACTAGTAATGCGTGCCGTGCTCAACTACATAGCGTGCGGTGCTCAACTAGTACTGCGTGCGGTGCTCAACTATATAGCGTGCCGTGCTCATAACCTCGCAGATAAAAAAAAAGATCTACCAATATATAAATAATGTCATAAGATATAATGTAGTTAATTCTAAGATACTATATAGACGATATCTCAATCTAATATATAGTATAGAATTAGGTGATGATAATTTCCTCATTTTGAACCTTGTTAGTTTTTTCAACTTTAACCAATTCTACTACAATTAATACAATTGATAGTAATAATAAAATATCATATACTTCTATAATAGGACATTCTATATTATTAAATAGATTGGGAATATTCGTCTTGTGCTTATGTTAATATTATTTATAAATTCTATTTTTTTTTTTTTTACAATTTCGTCGATTAACTACCTAATAACTAACGAACTAGCTACTGATAGTTCAATACGGACCAGTTTTGCGGAGAAAACTTCACTGCACCAAAAACGTAGTTTCCACCGGACGAATATCAATCAGAAATCAGCGCTGCTTTTGGCGACATCCCATGCCACCACGGAATCAACGATCCTTAGGCACAGGAGCGCGGCCACAGTCCCGACCCCAATATCAACCCTCCGACGTCACCCAAAGTCCAATAGTCTTATTCCTTTCTTTAATACATACCC
>NLAM01001691.1:0-144228 GCA_002370325.1 Metschnikowia hawaiiensis | reverse complement strand
AACGGTTATACCCTCTTGATAACCATGAAAAGATCCATGTTCATTTATGGCCGGCAAAGAAAGACGCTCAATATATGATAAATTTATACAATAGTAGATTTGAAGCTAGAAAAAACAGTGTACGTTCAACAGTTGACAAAAGTCATTTTAAAAAAAATCTATACGATGAAGCTAGTAAGGGTTCAGATCTGTTAATAAAAAGATCTAATCAAGAAATAGAGTCAATAGCAAAAGACTTTTGGGGCTTGTGTGGTGCATAAATACCCCTTACTTTTAGTTAATCATGTATGAAAAAACCATTAAAAATATACATTACAAATATTCGAAAAAAGAAAAAAGGGGTTGGCTAAAAAACCTTCAACAAATGGCTAATAAATATACTTTTTATTTGTTCCATCCAATTAACATATGGCTAAAACTGAACAGGGTAAAAANAACCTTCAACAAATGGCTAATAAATATACTTTTTATTTGTTCCATCCAATTAACATATGGCTAAAACTGAACAGGGTAAAAAGGATTCTTTGAATCTCTTTCTAGTCTTGATTTTAGTACCCGCTCTTCTTTTAATTAATGGCTATATGTGGGTTGGCAGAATGATTAAAAATTCTGATTTTGCCAAAAGCAATGCCTTTGTATTTTAACAGATGAAATTAATGCTAATGGTATGCCTGAAACTCTATACATTGAATATCATGTTGACGACCCCATGAAAGGTTTTGGTGTTATATTAACTACTAAAAGTAATGGGTTTTCTGACGCACAAAAAGCAGTTCGATTATGGAGCGAAGGAAAAGCTTATAATACTTATCATGGATCTAAGGAAAAGCTTATAATACTTATCATGGATCGAAGGTTTATAAAGCTAAAGTGGTCTGTTATCTTCCTTATTCTAAAAGAAAACCTATTTCCAATGATTCAGAATCTGGAAATTGTGATTATCTTTTAGTTAAAAGTGGAGAAAATGTTGCTGACACTGCTAAAGTAAATGGTGAGTCTTTACAAGGATATAACCCTAAGCTTGATTTTAGTAAGCTACAAGTTGATCAACCTGTTTGCAAAAGTGTTGGTAATTCACCCGACTTTAGACCATCTAAAAATGCCGATGGTAGTTGCTATAAGTACAAAGTAAACAAAGGTGATTCTTGCACATCTATTGCTAACAACTTTTATCCTTTAACCACAGAGGACATTGAAAAATATAACCATGACAGAAAGAGTTGGTTGGATTGCAATTATTTGCAGGCTGATTATTATTTGTGTATTAGTCCTGGTTCCGCTTAATATGTGATAACCATTATTTATTACAAATGTAAGTGTCTTCTGTCTAGTGTCTGTCTAGTGTCTTCTAGTGTCTTCTGTCTTCTGTCTTCTGTCTTCTGTCTAGTGTCTAGTGTCTATTGTCTAGTGTCTAGTGTCTAGTGTCTGTCTATTGTCTTCTAGTGTCTGTCTATTGTCTGTCTATTGCCTGTCTAGTGTCTAGTGTCTAGTGTCTTCAAGTGTCTGTCTAGTGTCTTCAAGTGTCTACATCTATATCCACTTTTAGTGTCTTCTGTCTACGTCTACTGTCAAGTGTCTGTCTTCTGTCTAGTGACTACTGTCTGTCTTACGTCTAGTGTCTTCTAGTGTCTGCCCAGTGTCTGTCTTCTGTCTACACCTACTGTCTAGTGTCCAGTGACTATTGTCTGTCTAGTGACTGTTGTCTGTCTAGCGCCTGTCTAGTGTCTCTCTATAGTGTTAGTATTGGTCATCTGATGGAATCTCAATATCTTCCAAACGGTTGAACATTAATGGATACGATTACTACAACAAGAAACGGGTTCACCAGTCAAGTTTGCCGAGAGAGCTGGTGCAGGTCACATGAGTCCAACTGGCCCAATCTTCCAGGTCCAGCAGATCCAGCAGATCCAGCAGATCCAGCAGGTCCAGCAGATCCAGCAGATCCAATGCAGAAGATCCAATCAGCTCAATCAAATGAAGCTTCATAACCACAGAGCCACAGACCATCACCATCGAATCAATATGGCGATCTGAATCAATATGATGAATCATGGTGATGAATCAATATGATGAATCATGGTGATCAGCCTATGGTACAGCTTTAGTATGAGGACTCCTTTGGTGGTACAGTTCCAGTTCTAGAACCAGTTCCAGAACCAGATTCAATCTGGGAACAACACCGCTACCACGAGCATCCGATCGAGCGGATGAATTAGCATTTAACTCCGTAGAACATATAATGAGAGAGTGGGCCTTTGTGTCGTTTGTTGAAAGTATACGTACGTCTAGTATATCAGTTATTTTAATCACTAGTATAAAAACTAGTAAGACTGCCATTAAGTGTCACGCCTATGGTAAGTCTAATAAACTCATAGGATGGATAGCGACATGGAACGAGCTTACAAAAGATTCATCGTGGAATATAATAGGGAATCTTTAAGGAAAGATCTATGAATCCGTTAAGAAACTTGATACGTTAAGAGTGAATTCAAAATATAATCAAGTTGTTTTAAATGGAATATGACAGCAACTTTCTACTAAAGTGATTGGGAGGATCTCGCGTCTTAATAATAGATTAAATAGTAGAACTCATTACCATAAAGTAGTTACTAATGGAAACATGGTTTGAACGCAAGGTTCTAAGGATATAAAGACGATCAAAATAGACAAAACGGAACTTAGGGAAGTAACCGCAGAATATCTAGATCTGCGGGCTCGGAATGATCGTAGTACCGACATATTCGGAAAGGTTCATAGTGAATTATGAACATCTATTAAACCTTCTAGTGAGAATGATAAGCCGAAAAAACATACATGTTTAATTAAGCCAAACCGTTTTGTAGAAGTTAGATTGGTTCAAACTTCGAGAATATCCACCCCCAACCGGATCGGGAAAGTGATTAGCCAACCCGTTTGCAGGACAGCTAGTGAACTTCTAAATTCTAAATTCTAATCTACTACTTACCACTTACACTTACACTTACACTTACACTTACACTTACTACAGTATCCACTAAAGAGAAGTGGAGATGTAATGGATAAATTTAATCAAAAAGAGAAATAATTTGTGGAGAGCCGTATGATGGGAAACTATCACGTCCGGTTCGGTCACGAGGGCTTTTATCCTATATTAAATAGGTAGGGGTGTTGCTTTACCATTAAGCTATATAAACATTACCTATATAAATGAATATATTATTCGGCTTCAGATAATCATTCAATATATTCATTAATTGGTACCCATTCTATTTTTATAGGCATTAAAAAATGATCAACACCACATAATCAGGAGGATCTAAATCTAAGAAAATATTATATATTATTTATATTAAAGTTAGTTCTATGCCTTTATTAGTTAATATAGTTAAACCTTATATTATACCTTCAATGAAATATAAATTAGGTAAATATATGAATGACTAAGAAAAACAATAGTCTTAGAAAACTGAAATTATAAACTTCTTTATCCCTTTATAAATATTATAATATAGTATTATATTATTCAGCGTCTGGCAGTCCTTACCAACACGACACTACAAACTAGTGGACTAGAAGAATAGACTGGAATATTTATAGACTTTATAGCCTACGTCATTGGAACTGATGACGATGGCATGTAGTAAAGCTTTGACTCCGAGAAGGAATGGACCTTGGGATGGATTCACATTACACTATAAGGCAAGCTTGTAAAGATGTCTTTGATATTGACAGAAAGTCAATGGGACTGATGAAAGAATGAAGAATAGTGTCCACATTTCTCTAGTGGTCCACCTCTCTCTAGTGTCCACATCTCTCTAGTCGTCCACAAGACCATATATCTTACCAAATCTCTTCCATACATTCAATCCATATCCAACGGACTCCGGCTCGGCTTTGAAAAGTGTATATAGAGCAGATGTGCTCACGTGACGTTCCCCATGAGCGACACGTGACTCGTCCTCTTTGGGACGTTTTCTCCACTCCAATCCATGCACCTATATCAAGACGGCTCATCTTTTGGGTGTCGTTTCATTTGCAGTTCCGGGGGATTCATTTGCAGTTCCGGGGGCTTCATCGATATCCAGATCGCCAATTCTCCCCCGGCTCCTATATGCAGTCCGGTAGAGGTTTTAGCCAGTACATCTCCAATGTACTGTATACCCACGTGTCTGCATATAAGTATCAGTTCAGTCAAGCACCAGTATTAGTTTACCGACCCACAGAATACGAATAACTGAGAGTGCTAGAAACAAATATCGTCATAGGTCCTGCACCCGGGCCTGGAGGGAGTGTATAGTGGGCGAAGGTGCATATGGTTCCGAATTCGCAGCCTTTGCACTATAAAACAAGGGGAATCCCCTTGAAACCCGCACCCTTAGTCGCGTCTTGTGGAATGGCCACCCAATCTCAATCACTCCCTTAAGTAAGGGTGCTCAAGTAAGGAGAGGTTATACCAGTACACCCACCACGTGACCAGCGTTTCATTGGTCCCAATCTCTTCAAGAGTCGAAGCAAACAGCTTAAAATGAAACAGAAACAAGACGTCACTAGTCAAACCATCCAAGACCTAAACCCTAGTGTGGAGTGTGGTGGCCATATTTCTGGCCCAAGTCCAAGAAAACCACTTGAACCTCCCACCCTATGATTATGGTCAGTTGTTCCATTTAGGGAAGGACCTCCAGCACATCCATCATAAATAAGAAAGAACCTGGGTTTGGCTGGGGAAAAAATATGGAGCGAATGTGTTGCGCGTTTGAATAAACGCGGTCATAATCTGGCACGTGTGTCTCGTTGGCTTCCAATAACGTCTTTAAGTAGGCGACTTCTGGAGTCATTTCTTTGCTGTATTGATGCTTGTGCTGTAATTAATCTTGGGAATCTTATTCCTTATCACAAGCTGAGCAGAAGAGATTTCCCGCCTTATATCCAAATGACTGAGATCCGACGAAGCCATAGTTCAAGGAAGAAAAAAGTATAATACCCTGTAAAAGAAAAATGATGTAAAGAACTGGGGGAGGGGCGGGGGGCTCGCCTATTTATATACCGCAGGAACAGGCGGTTTTGTGGCGGCACAAAGATGAAACGCGCGGGGAGGCGGGGTCGGGCGCGCGAATATAAATTGCAGCCAAATCCGCTTCTCACAACTTCCACCCTCTTTTTTCAACACCACCCAAAAGCTTATATCCCTTATGCGTGATCCTATTAGAGAGCTGTAATTGGTCGCTGGCAACTCCTCCTCGGAGTCATCGCCCCTTCGTCACCGACTCTGCGTGAGGGAATATTATCAGAGATCATTCATTGGTTACAGATACTCCACTGTGGTTCTTACTCCGTGTTTCATCTGTATCGCCGCATTCTGAACCGAGAAGTACATTCTCCTCTTTTTGAGTTTCAGTATACTGTACATAGGAGACGTGCGAGGCTCATATGTTGAGACATGGTGTCTCATATGTTCAACACCACGGACATGGAAGTACCGTACCAGAAGACGAGACTGGACTTGAGACCGCTCAACACAAAATACACTACTGCTACGAGTTATGACTTGCTTGACAAAAAAATCAAACTCTCTATATCTGGCCTGCTAGAACCATGGGTCCTTAGAATCGTCTCTCGGTACTGCATGTATCGCCAGGTACTATTGTCATCACTCGTGACTTCTGACCACGTACTAGTAAAGATTGTAATGGCTCAACATCTAGCTGAACCTTCAATAGTTGACTTTTCTTATAGGGTGTTGGGGAAATAGTTTTGTGGTGCCTCTGGGTGCCTTTTTGTATACACGTCCGCCGTCACGTGCGCCCAAATGCCGGAATCTGGATTAAAAAACAAAACACTGCATATTTGATTGGGTCGGTATCTTAATTGGTAACACTAGTAATTTGGGGGTGGCGGCTTATAGTAATCTTTATGACAACTCCTGCATATACCGCATCTTTATGACAAATCCTGCATATAACCCGTCTCGACCTCAACAAACACCTTTTGCCCAGACTCAAACCCGGCGTTTTCAAGCGTAAGCATATCGTTATCAAGGTACTGCTTTCCAAGTTCCTCCTTGGAGCCGAGGTAAAAATAGAGCTGGAGGGCCCAGAAGGGAATGTGCATGCGAGCACTCACAACGCCCTTGAGCCGGAGCACGGTGTTGGAGGGAAGAAAGGCCCGGGTTAGGGTCGTGGACCCGTGCACCACCTCCAAAAACACGGGTTTGAAAAACTGGCCACTTTTTTTTTGGTTTTCCAGGGGCGGAAATGGGTCCGTATTTATATTGTGTTTGGCCTTGAGCTGCGCCCATGTATGCAGGTTCGAGAGCGCCACTTCTCCTCTTTGTACCCGGGAAATGAAAAATAACTCACAGCTCTGCACCTCGGCCGCCAGCAATTCCGACCCGTTTAATCGCTGGAGACCGGGGACCCTGCACACAACGTTTATAAATAAATCTTCGCCGGTGCATGCAGGAATATGGTCCATTTTGAGCTCTTTCAAGTTGGGAAAAAGCTCGGGGAACTTATCAATCTCCTCCAAATTCGAAATGGGGTTCCACAGAAGATCTAGTTTTTGCACATGCTCGTTTGGTTGGGAAAAATGGCGTATCGAGTTGTGTGAAACATTGAGGTCCTGCACACAAGCACCGGGCACTTCCCCAAGTTCATTCATCGAAAGGTCCAAGTACTCAACATTTTCCGCCACTTTCATGTCAAATCTCGTATACTCGTTTCCAGCAAGCACTAGAGTTTTTACGTTGGGAAGTCGTGCCTGCACGAGGTCCTGCACAGAGACCCGGGTATCGGAAAGAAACACCATTGAAACATTCCCGAAATCCGCCTTGCCAAAATCACCGATTCGGTTTCCGTTCATATTTAAACTCTCCAATTCAGGCATACAGTCCAAGATTTTCTGCACTTCCGACCATTCGGAAAAGAGATTGTAGCTCAAATCCAAGGATTTGGCATGGAGAGTTTCGGGGGTGCCTGTGTGCAGGATGCACGTTTTTTCCACCATCAACACGGGTAACCGCTGGTAATGCTGCAGGATTGCATTGAGTTTCTCCAAGCCGTAGTTTTGCCATGTTTTGCGGCCGATCGACACCTCCTGTATGGAAGCATCCCCCGTATTGGCGTACCGGGCCCGAAGCGCCTGCACAAAGGAAACCGGGGGATCAATCCGAGGGCTATTTATCTTGATGAAAGATCCGGCGCCGGGATTTGTGACGCTGAAGTAGTGTACTCCTTTGAGGGTTCCGCTGTGTTTTCCCCGTTCGGGACGATCCCACTCTATTCCGAGGGCATCGACTTCCCAGCCGGGCACCGGGCCGAGGTACCGCACCGTTCCGAGGGCCCCGGCCACGGAGATCCGGTCATTGAGTCGGTACATGGTGGTGAAGTTATGGGGAAACCCGGCCCATCTAGCGCGGCCCATATGCAGGTACACCATCACCACCACACAAATTCATACAAACCCCCAGATCAACTCTCTCTACTCCTACCGTCTCTTCTCAATGCTTGGTCTTATTTAGCGTATGTACTGAAGCACTCGTGCCTCGTAGAAACATCCAGAACTCCATCCCCATCCTCGTTCCTGGTTACGAGCCCCTGCGCTCAGCTGAGCCCAAAGTTCTCCCCCAACAATCCGTCCAAATCAAACTCCTTGGCCCATTCGGTCACCACCGTAGTGTGTTCCTCCTTTGCAGGCTCTTTTTCTCCTCTCAAAGCACTTTTGGGCGCATCGGGGTCCTTGACCTCGGCCTTGGCCGCATTAGGCAAGATCCAGCCCGTGATTCTGCCGTCTCTCCAGTCGTTCAACACCGTCAACGCAGCTTGCTCGAGGTTGGGGATTCCTCCACGGCTCAAGCGGCCACGGGACCGGGCCACGTGGATCAAAAACAGCTTGGTGTATTCCTGCACATTGCTCAGGGGCAACGGCGGCACCAGGTAATATTTCTTGACTGCATCGGCCATGGCCTCATCTTTGGCCAAGCGGCGCAAAAGGTGCTCAATGACGCCGCTGGGGTCCGTGATGTTCTTGGGCGAAATCGCAGACAATAGTGCTAGTTTGGACTCATTGACGGCCTTCTTGCCGGAAAGCTCATCCGGGAACACAATTCCGGGCGAGTCCAAGATCTTCAACTTATTATCCACCTTCACCTCTCTCATCACCGTAGTCACGCCAGCAACGTTGCCCACAGGACAGGCCTTGTGCAGGTTATGGTGGCGGTTGGTCAAGGCATTGATGATCGACAGTTTGCCCACGTTGGGGTAGCCGATAACACCCACCACCACGGCCCGCTTCAAGTTCGATTTCTGCGCATACGCTTTGAGCGCTTGTAGCAACTGCTTGGCCGTCAAGGTGCTGGACAAGTTCTTGTTGTAGGTGCTGGAGCCTGCGGCGCCGGCGGACGCCTTGACGGGCACGGTGGGGAACGACAGGTTCAAGAAATCCAACCATTTCTTCAACACGTCCGTGGGGATCAAGTCCACCTTGTTGAGCACCAAGATCAACCGCTTGTTGCCGGCCTGCAACACGGCCTCCTCCACCTTCCTGCTCCGGGTGGACTCCGGGTCCCGGGCGTCCAACACGTATAACACCACGTCTGACGCCTCCACCACGGCCTTGAAGATCTTATCGAACGATTTGCGGGACTTGTCCAAATCAGCGTCCACCTCGGCATCGCTGATCTCATACTCCACGTCGTCGTCTTCCTCCATGGCATCGCTTTCGCCGCCATCTTCCTGGCCCTCGTATTCCCGGGCGGCTTGTTGCGCTGAATCCAATAAAGCAGCCAACCCGCCGCCATGGCCGGTTTCCGAACCGTCTCCGTCGCCTTCCGAGTCGCCGTCAAGGTCAATATCGCCTGCTCCTTCCAAAGCAGCCAACCGCTCCTCCTGTCTCTTCAACTTCAACTCCTCGCGTCTCTGCTTCTCGGCGAGTCTGTTCTCCTCGATTTCCTGGATGATTTCCTCCTTGTAGGGGAAACTGGACGGGATGCCGGGGTCCTTGTTGACGCGGGACTTCCAGGTGATATCTTTCTTGGCCAACTTGCGTTCTTTTTTGCGGTGGGCGGATGCCTTTTTCTTGATGCCTTCCCGCATGCGGGTCGTGCCTCTTTTGGACGTGGGTTTCTTGACTCTCATGGTGTAGCGGGTGAGTTTGGCTGGTCAGAAACGTGGGTTTGGAGGGGTAGGTTTGTAGAGGTTGGTTTTTCTCGCTGCGATGCCCATCCGGACTGCAGATAGGGGGACGGACTGCAGGTAAGACACCACCGGACCCACCAATTTCCACCACTTACTTGCTTCTGCCATAAAATTGCCAATTGTTTTTTCGGCTTTAAGATCCTTTCTCGGGGTTTTGGGATGGTCTAGTGAGCTCGGGAGTTCGGGGGACTCTTGGTTCATGCACTTGTACTGGAAGTACCGCGTCACGTGACCATTCGTTCGATCGTTCGTTCTAGACCTATGAAACTATCGGTGGAACGTCTAAAGAGTCACATTCTCTTAATGTGGCTACTGCTAATGACTGATGCTAGGATCCGTGGTGAACTGTGTTCCGGAACTAGCTTTGGCCGGAACTTGTGGCCGGAACTAGTGGCCGGAACTGGGCTCGGCCGGAACTGAAGCCCGGAATTGACTGGCTACAAGGTCTAAACACAACACACCCATTATTTCCCCCTCAAAAATGGCCAACGGGGGCTCCGGAATTCCAGGATTTCAAAACATGTATTTTCATAAACAATTTCTTTGAAAATGGGTGCTTTGCGTTGGCCCTTTTTGTCCTGGGGTAGCCTGGTGTACGGGTGTGCCCTATGGTCGCACCGGTCACATTCCGAGGGTTGCAGCCAATCAACTAACTCATTTTACGGTATACTCCAACGTATTCTATTCTATTGTAGTGTAGTGTAGTGTATTGAAGTAGCAGGGGTGTTCCTGCATGCAGTAGCAGCTCTTATAATTTACTAGCCAGTTTCTAACGTGGGGTGGTGATGGGATCCGCATGCCGTTCATGTCTTGCATATAACGGTAGATGTCTCTGACCAGAACGGTTCTGGCCTGTGAAGTCAGCATCTGTTTTGATGGGGCAAAAAGTCCAGGTTTATTCTTTTTTCCCCCGGAAATGAAGCTC
This sequence comes from Metschnikowia hawaiiensis, assembly GCA_002370325.1. Lineage (NCBI taxonomy): Eukaryota > Fungi > Ascomycota > Pichiomycetes > Serinales > Metschnikowiaceae > Metschnikowia > Metschnikowia hawaiiensis. The sequence continues at coordinate 134,133 of NLAM01001691.1, read as the reverse complement.
GGTCTGGTCCACGCTAGGAATTTTCTTATGTCGGCAAATCATAATCCTCGGTGTCGGAATCGTCAATGTCCGAATCGTCATTGTCCGAATCGTCAATGTCCGGCTCAAGGTCCGAATGTTCGGAGTCCGAAATCTCAAGGTCCGAGTGCTCTAAATCATCAAACTCATCAGAATCTTCCTCATCTTCGGGGTCGGATGCTTCGTCATCGTTAGGTGCAGGTCGCTCTTTAGTAGAGTCATCATCATCCACTGGTTTTTCCCCGGGATTCGCTAAACGGCTTTCTTGCCTTTCCAGTTCCGGTAAAGAGTCTTTTTCTTCACCTTCACCTTCACCTTCACCTTCACCTTCACCTTCACCTTCATCATCTCCATCTTGAAGCTCATCACCTTCCTCATCTTCATCATCATCTTCATCATCAACTTGAGGCTCATCTCCATTTTGAAGCTCATCTCCATCTTGAAGCCCACCATCATCTTGAAGCTCATCATCATCTTCGCCATCTTCATCTTTCAATTCGTCTTTAGATTCATCTTCAACTTCTTCAACTTCTTCAACTTTTTCTCCCTTTTCCTCTCCCTTTTCCTCTTCCTTTTCCTCTTCCTCTCTCTCTTCCTCTTCTTCTTTATCTTCTTCCTCTACCTTTTCTTCTTTATCTTCAGCTTCTTTTGCCTCTTCTCCTTTATCTTCAGCTCCCTCTTCCTCCTCCTCTTCAGCTTCCTCTTCCTCTTCCTTTTCTTCAGCTTCCTCTTTTTCCTTTTCTTTTTCTTCTTCTTTTTCCTCTTCTCCTTCTCCTTCCTCTTTTTCCTCTTTGGTCATGGTCTTTTCATCTTCCACTGCGATCACTTCAAATTGTTCCACTGGATCTTTATATTCCACTACCGTTGGTCTTTTCGTTTTGTTGATTCTAGCCACGGCGTCTGAAATGTCAAGTGACAATACATTGAAAGCCAGCCTGATGTTTCCATCTCTGTTTCCATTTTTGATCCCATTTTTGTTTCCATTTTTGATTCCATTGTTTCGGTTTTTGATCCCATTCCGGGGGTTGACCTCGGATTTGAAGTAATCGTCTGTGGAGTGCAGGAAAGGTTTGGCCTTGGTCTTTTTCCGGCTTGACCAAGCCGTTTTGGGAGATGTCAATGTTTTATACCCGTGTGGGGATATTCTGGGGGCTTTGAATCTGAACACCCGTTTCTGGCTCGGTGCAGCCTCAGAGGTGCTTTTTGGGGCCTTTTTTGGGGCCTTTTTTGGAGCCTTTTTTGGGGAAATTTTTGGAGCAGTTTTTGAAGAAGTTTTTGGAGAAGTTTTTGGAGAAGTTTTTAAAGAAGTTTTTGAAGAAGTTTTTGGGGCACTTTTTGGAACGGGTCTTGACATCTTCTCTGAAATTGACTTGAAAGCAGACTTCTTGGGACCAGTCTTCGGAGCCATGGGATTCTTGGAGCGGAAGACTTTGGGCTTTTTCAACTCGATTTCAACGTCCTCCTCAATTTCAACTCGGCTTTCTTCCTCAGCTTCCTCCTTTTCCTCCTTTTCCTCAACTTGAGGTTCTTCTTCAGATTCTTCTTCCTCGGTTCCATCGTTATCGACCAAAGTTTCCTCCTGATTTTCCTCCGCTTCTTCAGTTTCTTCCTCTTCTTCAGTTTCGTCAGTTTCGTCAGTTTCTTCCACTTTTTCTCCGGGGTTTTCGTCATTTTCTTCCTCTTCTTCAGTATTCTCCTCAGTATTCTCCTCGATTTTCTCTTCCTCGGTATTCTCCTCGATTTTCTCCTCGGTTTTCTCCTCTTCTTCAACTGTATCGTTACCTTCTTCAACTATTTCCTTAACTGTATCCCCATAATCCCCCTCTCCCGCGGATTTGCTTTGGTTGCGTCCCACCACGGCCTCGTGGCGATACCGTTCCTGGTACCCCACATGGGCCACATCGGACTTCAACAGCTTGGGCATTTTGGACCAGTGGATCACATCGAGAACGGCCTCGTGGTCCTGGCGATTGGAAATGGGAACGTCCTTCGGTTTTTCCGGGCTTTTTTCCGGCGGATTCGGAGCTCGGGCCCGCGTTAAAAGTCGGTCTTTCCGAGACCCCGAGCCGCCCCGGATCGTCCGCACCCGGCTATCGAACACTTCACTATAGGGGAGTCTGTGTTCTTCTGGATCCTCGGCAAAGAGCTCTTGAGGCTTGACGGGCACGTTCATTTGGGCACCCACAAAACTGAAGCCCCATAGTACGGCACATAGAAGAAGATGGGCCAAGATTTTGGTCATGGGTAGCAATTGCAATGATTTGATGTAATCTCGTCACAAAAAGTACCGAAAATTTCGCATCCACCAAATGAAGAATTCGCATCCAAAAGGCCATGAGGCCCCGGCCCAATGCACTAATGCGGACTATATGCACTAAAGTTGGTTATATGCACTAATGCGCGTTATATGCACTAATATGGGCTATATGCACTCCCACAATAATTCTAAGCACAATTTAACCAATTTAGCCCAATTTAGCCCAATTTAACCCCATTCATCGGAATCAAACAGCATTGAAGAAATTCGTCCATCTCTTGATTAAATACCAATCCTTTATATTAATCCACATTTCCCCGGGTGCGAGAAATGGACCGGGTGCTGGACAGCTTATGGAGCGAGTCTCGGCTCTCCAGTCTATGGCTATAAATGGACAGGTTGACCTTGGGAAACGGCCTGCTCATAAACTCCACGGGTTTGTTTTCCTCGCCGAGATCTTCGCCGAGATTAATGGTCGACCGAGTCCTCAAGAAAGATGCGTCCGAGCGAGGCGTCGGGCCGGCGAAGTTCCCTTCCTCCATATCGATGTTCATGGAGTCCTGGTCCTGCATTTCCATGTAGTTGACGAGGTTTCCGACGTAAGGTTGCATGAACGACGGAACCTTGGTCCGTGTGGTGGTGATGGCATTCTTAATGCTCCCCTTTAATGGCCCCAACTGCCGAGGTTTCGCCGAAAAGATGCTCCGAACAATCCACCGGCCGTACCGGACAACCACAAAAAGAAAGAGAAGGATCACCACAAGCCCATACAACGACATTCCCTCGGTTTCGTTTTCGTCATCGGAATCGGAGTCGTACGAACCAACCATTTTTCGGGTGGAGGTGTCACTGGCCGTCACGTCCACCGGAAGCGAGCCCTGCGCCCCGGGGATTCTTCCCGAGGCCTCCAAGAGCATTTTCCCCAAAGTCCACGACAACTCGTTGCCCTCGATGGAATCCGCAGACCGGAACGGTACCCGGGCATTATTGGCCTCGCCCATTTCAGGCGTCGTTTCGCCCTTGTCTTCAATATCCACAGCTAGTCGTGGAAGCTCAAAGCCCTCGTGGAGAATATTGATGACCCACGAAGCCTTGAAACATGCATTGAGGAGAAACGACTCGGGCAACCGCGAGTAGTCGCCGTTTTGGGAGTTCTGCACGATCTGGTCCCACGAGCTCTCACAATACGTCTTCACCTTCTCGTTGAAGCTGTGGAAGTTGTATTCGCCTCCGCTTTGAAACACATCGTTGGCCGTGTACCAGTACTCGGAAACGCCTATGAATTTGTCTGTTTCAAAGTTCATTTTGGGCCCGTGCACTCCATTGAAGAGACACGGCTCGTCGTCACAGGGGAAGTGCTTCATGAGAAGCGGGTATATTTCCCGGAGACATGACTCGTACTGGCCTGCACCCTTGACAGTATAAGATTTCCCTTCAAAGACGTACGGCTCCAAAACAGCGCCTTTGGGCATGCACGGGTCCAAAATGGTCTTCTGCTTGAGTCTGGGAGACGCCCGGAGCGTCAACCCGACGAGACTATCGAGGTACCTGCTCCGGGCCTGGTTGGCACCAAAGCCGAGCCACGTTTCCACGAAAACACGCCATATTTGCGTGGACCCGTCCACGTTCCGGAGCACCACAGTGGAAAGGTCCTCGTCATGCTTGGAGATTTCCTCGGCCAGCGACGGCATAAACGCAATTTGCGTCGACGCCCCGCCCATGTCCATGAACCCAATGGAGGTGGGCCGTTCCGAAGCGTTCTCGGGGTTGTAGCCGTTAAATGTCCCCATTAGGTAATTAAGAGCCATCCAGCCATAGACACCCTCGGTGGCGCCGTCGATCAGCTGCACGTGCTCGGAGCACGGGGCAACCCTGAAGCGGGAATTCGCCAGGATGGAGCGGCACGTCTCGTCCAAAAGAGCCTGGCGTTGTTTCGTGGGCAAGAGCCGCATGCCTGCAGTACTCAAGACAAAGATCGGGGTTTCGGGGTGTTTTTCCGCCGGAATCGCCCGCTCGGCAAACTGCACCACCTCCTTATAGTGGGAGGCCCATACTTTATGGGGCGCCAAGGCGAGCGACGAGATGCCGGGGGAGATCTTGTGGCTCCAGTTCTTTTCCTGGAGGATTTTGGGGGGAGAGGCGTCACGTGCCGCCAGCTCCGGCCCCAAGGCCTCCCACTTGTAGACCTGCACACGGGACCCCGACGACCCGGAGTCAATGACTATGCCGTAGTTCCAATCGGTCATGTGTGGAGTGTGTGGAGTGTGTTTCGAAGGGAGTGGTTTGAAGAAGGTAGATGATCTTTAAGAGCAGGGCACATGCAGGCGCGCACGTTTCCCACGCAAGCGAGCGCGTATATGCAGGAGATACTTATAGCGGTAAAAACACCCAGAGTTTCAATTTAAAGACGGTTTTTCGAGGGATCGTTTTTTTCGAGACTAAAATCAGAAGCTAAGGAATGGAATTATATGTTAGGAATGTTTTTGACCAACGGCTTGAGAGGTTGTAGTGAGTCGGGGAGATCCGAGGGCGCGTCGCCAGTGCGGTCGGAATGGCCAATCTTGGTCTTTTAAAAACGCACACACGCTATGGAATTGCACTTTAAAATATGCATTGCAATGTCCGGAATTCCAGCATTCCAAAGATTTAAGTCCCTTAAAATTTGAAGGTTTAATGGGGGGTTTGCGTTGGGCTTTTTCTGCTGACCTTGTCTGGTGCACGGGTGTGCCGCGCAGCAGTTCCGGGGGTTGCAGCCATTTCCACCACACCCAACCTTTTAGGGTGGACCAAGAAAAGAAAGCTAGAGTTATTCCCGTGGAAAAGATGTAATTAACTATTTCTGGTAAACATGGCCAAAGAAAAAACGGAAAAAATGTGCCAAAAAAGAAGGAAAATAGAATAATATATAATAAGCCTAAACACAAAGCATTAGACAGATCAAAGAATAATTAGAATTTCACTAGAATAGAGCAGATTATTGGATTCTGGTCATAGATATTAATAATGGGAGGACTTCTTGACGATTTCGGGGTTTCTTGACGTCATGGATGCAGGCGGAGCCAAAGACCCGTGCCTCTCGCACCCCACACGAATCGCGCCTTAAACCACCTCAGTCTAATCCTCTCTTCCCACAATCCATTCTTCCTACACTCCATTCTTCACCTACACTCCCCGTTCCAAACCACCAAGGCGGAAATAGAAAAAAACTGCTAAAGAGGAGGTAGAGATCCGTTCTGCATATAGGACCATACAGGATCAGAGGTACGGGCCCATACAGGATTTACACCAAGCACGTTCAGACCGGCCTACAGTCTACCCCTACATCCAAGCCCATACACCCATACACCCTTACACCCTTACCCATACACCCTTACCCATAAATCCATACACCCTTACACCGTTCCACCCCTAAATCCATCCATTTTATGGATTTATTTTCCTCCATTGATTTCCCGGATTTTGAGAAGACTCCATTCCATTCTACCAATTTATAGTACAAGGTCACAATGATTGTGCTTCCGAATACACCGCCGCTTCCCTTGGCCGTGACTTTTCTTAACGATACTCGTGTTTCGGGCCAGATCTCGTTGAAACGGCTCTCGGTGCCGGAAAACCCCCAGAACCACTCCGACTGTGCCAAGTACACGGTGAACCTCGAGGAGTACATCGATAGTGTGTTTGAGACTTTACTGGACGAAGCTGGCAGTAAAGACATGGAGGCGTTGGCAGCTTTGGCCTGTCAAACCGTCATTTTCCATGGCCTGGTGCCCTGGAAAAACGTGGTGTGTACGTCCAAGAAGAAGGGGATTAACCTCACCAAGCCCAAGGCCGAGTGGACGTTGGCCCAGGAGATCGGCATCTCCCTCGTGTCGTCGGCTTTGATGTACACCAAACTTGGCGCCAATTTAATCAACGAGTTGATCCAGACACATTCGCAAGACGTGGACCCCAAGTGGAAGCTGGTGGCCGAGTACTACAAGAAAGCATTGGGGATTCTTGGGTTTGCAACCAGATTCTCTGCCGCTTGTGACCAGCCGCAGCTCAACCCCATTTTGGTTCCGGTGCTTGAAAAAGTGTGCCACATAGGAGTGCAGCTTTCCATCTTGTGCAAGTCGCTGTGGATGAACCGCACGGCGTTCGAGGCACACGAGTCGTTTTCCTCCAGCAACAATGGGGTGTTGTGTCGCGTGGCCATCTGGATCATGAACGAGATGTTGGTGTGTCAGAACCTTTTCAAGGAGCTCGAGGCGCAGGGTGGCGATGGGTTCATCAGCCTCAACTGCGACGCATGGCTCGACTACTCGGAGGTGTTCTCCCGCTACGTGACTGCATACTCGGGGCTTTTCCTCTCCATCGAGTACTACCAGAAAGGCGAGTTGGGGCCAGCCATTGGGTTGGTGCACTTTGCGCTTCTCTCGCTCCAGGTGAAGCTGGTCGCAGCACTGGGCTCCGATGAGCAGAAGAACTACAAGAAGCTCAAGGAGAAGGTGGTGGGCAGGAAACACCACAATTTCATTTCGAGCTTGCACTCGTTGACGGCCCTCAAAATCGACAAGTCGGTGTTCCGAGACTCGTCCGGCGTGGTGCTCAATGACTTGACGTACCTCTTCGACCAGCTTGTCTACTTACGGCTCAAGTACACCAAGGAGAACGATAACTTGCGGTTCGAGCCCGTGCTGGACTGGAAGGACATCAAGTGCGATACGCGGTGGCCCGTGGGAACCAAGATCCCGGTTTCCGATATCCAGGAGTACTGGCCCAAGAGCCTAGTGCAGCCAAGCGACGGGTTCAATCCCCACTTCAAGGGCCAGTACTTTTAGCCACTTTTAACTAAGGGCCAGTACTTTTAGCCAAGGCCGGTACTTTTAGCCTAGGCGGTACCTCTAGCCCAAAGCATTGCCGTTTCGGGGCATAAATCCCGCGCGCCCTGCACACACTTGCGCGATAAGCACCGCATTTCCACGATTTCCACTCATTCGCGACACTCTCATTTCCACTGGACACCGGAGACCCACTCCCATATCATTTGCAACAATTGGTCTCCACGGGGATATGCCCAAGATATCTAGGGTCCGCACGGGATGCTGGACCTGTAAAAGGCGGTATGTTTTTTGTTCTTCTTCTTTTTTTCTTTTTTTCTTTCCCGTGATCGAATTACTAACTTTAGCCATCGCAAGTGTGATGAAACTAAACCTACTTGCAAAAACTGTGATACCACTGGCCGAGCGTGTGAGGGTTATAATGTTCGGTACTGCTTCGATACGGACGGGAAAAAACCTCGGCGCACGCGGACGGCGGACCATGCCGGACCCAAGTCTTCCAATGGCCTGGACACTCCGAACGCCGCTTTTTCGGTCCTGGCTTTTTCCATCAAGCCATACCAGTCGAAGTCTAATTCGGGGTCAGAGAAACTACGACAAAGTACAAATGGTCATATAAATGGTCATACAAATGGTCATACAAATGGTCATACAAATGGTCAAATAAATGGTCATACAAACGGTCAAAATCCAAATAGTGTGTCTATTTCTTTTGAACCTGAACTCCAGAATACTCCATCATCATATTCACTCGAAGTAAAGGGCCAAGCGTTTCCACTTAAAGACAACCAGGAGGGAGAAAAACACGTGGATCTAGGGCCGTTTTTCGAGGGTGGTACGCCCAAAAAGTCGTCGTGGTTACATGAAAATGAAGACCTCCTCTTCAGTCAGATCTTTGGCAATTCCATCGCCAACCTCCACCATGACGATCCCGGGACACCACGTTCCCCCCGCTCGCCCCGGTCAGGCAAAATCTTCGACCGCGACGTGGACGCGTTCATGAGCATGGCCCCCAAATCGTCGTTGAAACTCTCGTTCCAGGAGGAAAACAAGTTGTTGAAGCACTTTTTCAAGTCACTTCTTCCTCTCTTGGATGCACACCCCCAGTCGCCGTGGCCCAACTTGGCGTTGCGGTACTGTGACTTCAACTTGGCCCGCAGCTGCTTCATCTCGCTTGCATGCATCCACCTCTACGCCAAGGAGGGAGGCCACGATTACTATAAGCAGGGCATGGCCCATATCAACAGCACCATGCAGTACTTGATCACGTACATCTCCAACAACGAGGCGTTGGAGCAGACAAGGGAGCAGCGCTACTCACAGTCATTCATCATCTTGGTGCTTGTCAATGTGCACGTTTTGTTTGCCGTTTTGGACAAGGGCCAGTCGTCGCTTTCCCGACGCTTGCTCAAGGTGTTTGGCGCTATATGCAGCGACAAGGACTTTTGCCTGTCGCTTTTAAACCACGAGAGCAAAGGCGCTTTGATCGTGGTGCTTTCCTGGTACGACACCGTCAGTGCCGTGGTGTCTCCCGACTGCAGGTTGCCCTTTTGCAATCCGGAACTCTATGGCACCAGCTTCAATGCCATTTCCACCACGCAAATGATGGGGTGTCCCGGAGCCATTTTCCGGGCCATGTACGAGGTGTGTTACCTCCGGCATCGAGCGTCGAAGGGGCTCCTCAAGGACAATATGGAGTTCAACCTCAAGGTGCAGTCCATCAAGGAAGTGCTCTTTGGCTACCGAGACTACATCGACTTCACCGACTCCGCCAACTATAACCTCCAGTTGAAGAGTGCCCAGTGCTGGAGTCTTGCGGTGTACGTGACGGTGCTCCGCATCTTCAAGACCGACATGCGCTGCATGTTGATCAAAGCCACCGTCAACGAGTTCATCGACGTCTACGGCTCCATGCCCAGCGATAGCCCGTTGGTCACGCAGATGGTGTGGCCTCTCTATGCCATGGCGTGTGAGTGCACTTCTGATTTCGAGAAGGACTCGTTTAGAGTTTACATTAACAGTCTCAACGAGAACGGGCAAACGGGCACTCTTGGGTCTTTGAGGTGGATTGTGAAGGAGGTGTGGAGGAGGAACATTTCCCAGGAGGCCGTGCTTGAGGGCTGGTTGGAGGACGGTGTGGACTACCATCCTCTTTAGCCACTAACGGTGCCATCCTCTTACCACTAAGGGTATACTGGTGTATGTAGGGTTTTAAAAAATGGACTGCTACTTTCCAGGATCATTGGCACTTTAACCGTGTGTTTATGGATCTGTGGTGCTATCTGCAGGACAATACATTAAATTCAACCAATCTTATTAGTTAACTTCTAGTGTCGTAGTGTTTAATCATTAATATTGAATTAAACTGGTTAGGTGGCTATCTAGAGATGCGTCTCGTATCATCATTCATTTCTATACAATAAAAACAAACAGGCATTTACAACTTTTGCATGGCAGCAATGTCGGTGGATTGGACGTGGTCCTCGTCTTGCTCGATTTGCTCTTGCAAGGCGTCCAAGGACACCAAGGCGTCCTCAACAACCAAGTTGATTTGCAACTTCTTGATACCGAAACCAACAGGGATGAATTGGTGAGCACCCCAGGTCAAACCTTCAATCTCAATGCCCTTGACGTTGGCGAGCAATTGGTCCAAGTCGGTCTCGTCATCCCATGGCTTGACGTCCAAGGTGACAATGGACTTGGCAGCAGGCTTAGGACCCTTGGCGGCCTTCTTGGCAGCGTACTCGGCCAATCTTTCCTGCTTCAACTTCTCGGCCTCCTCGTCAACCTCATCGTCGTCGGAACCGAACAAGTCGACGTCTTCGTCGTCCTCAGCCTCAGCGGCCTCAGCGGCTGGGGCCTTACCAGCAGGCAAAGTGTCGAACTCCTCAGTGTAAGAAGCAATGTGGTTGAACCATCTGGCAAAGTCAGGGTAAGCCTTTTGGAAGGCCTTGTAGACGGAAGCGTCAGCTTGGGTGGCGGCGTCACTGGCGGTTAGTATCAGGGCATTTTCAAAAAAAATGGAACAACAGCATATAAAAGCTAATCAGGATTTGTTTATTTAAATCTTCGTATGTCACTCATGCGGTGGGTCTTAAGCACCTCTAAAACACGGACCAAAGATTGAAGTCATCATTCAGCAGATGAGGCTGGTACATACCCGTCGACGTAGGACTTTTGGGACAAGAACTCGTTCAAAGACTTGATGGTCTCGACCTTGGAGAAATCGGAGAAAGACATATTGTGCTGGAGGAAGAAGAAATCTGGAAAAAAATTTTATTGGGCACCGTGGTAAAACTCCGTGCGCATTGGTGCGCGCACGCTCGCTTAGGGCTAAGCGCACGTTCCTCTCCTCAGTGGGAGGAAAATCCCACCGTGGCGCTCCGTCGATCCAAACCTCCTCTTTCCAATTCATCTTCCCTTCAATTTCACTTCAACAAAAAAAAAATATCAATTTCTTCTTCACTTCAATTTCCAATAATCTTCAATTATTCCTTTAAAGAAATCACATTGTCGAAAAACAACTTTGTCTTTTTTGTCTTTGTCTTTTAAAAATTGTCTTTGTCTTTATTTATTTATGATTGTCTTTGTTTGGTGGTGTGGTTGTGTGGTTGTGTTCTAGACTGGTAAGGGCTCGTGTAATGGAGTGTAGTGTGTATTTTTCTGCGTGTTGCACTGGTATGTGAGGACGCAGCCAGTGCTTTGGTGTGGAGTTCAGTGCGTACTTTGTCGAATTGTCGAATTGTCTAATTGTCTAATTGTCTACTTGATTTGTCTAATTGTCTACTTCTCTATTGAATGTCTACTTCTCTATTGAATGTCTACTTGTCTGATGTATATAGTGTAGTGTGATATTAGTGGTTAGAGAATCATCACTATATTAATTTCGTTATTTAAGGATTAGCCAGGGTGAATTTTTTAATTGTCTACTGTGTGTAGTAGTGTATAGCAGTGTATAGCAGTGTATAGCAGTGTATAGCAGTGTAGTAGTGTGTAGTGTGTAGTGTGTAGTGTATAGCAGTGTAGTGTAGTAGTCTGTAGTAGTGTATAGTAGTGTAGTGTAGTGTAGTGTAGTGTACTGTGTACTGTGTAGCAGTGTACTGTGTAGTAGTGTGTAGTAGTAAGTAGTAGTAAGTAGTAGTAAGTAGTAGTGTGTAGTAGTTATAGTAGTTTATAGTAGTTATAGTAGTGTGTAGTAGTTTATAGTAGTGTGTAGTTGTTTATGGTAGTTTCTGGTAGTTTCTGGTTTTCTGGTAGTGTGGAGTCCTAGTATATACAAAGTAATGTCTTAGAAAAGCTGGTTCTTGTAACAGTTTGTTTCGAGTGTCCATGGTGAGTTGGTAGTCCATGGTGAGTTGGTAGTCCATGTTGGTAGTGTCCATGTTGGCAGTGCGCATGGTGATTGCCAGGTTCTTGGCCTACTCATCAAAGGTCCACTGCGCACACTCAAACGAAGCGTAGCACCGGAACTCGTTGCTCAAGCCATTCTTGTGTTCGGGCAAAAACGTCGTGAGCCGTGTTTCCGGATACGTTTTCTTCATAATGTCTCTCATCCGTTCGCCCGTGGAAGAAATGATCCGGACCTCTTCTCCCACGCCCTCGCCTGCAGTCTGCACCAACAAGTTCCTCGCAGCTTGCGCGGATTGGGTCTGGCACTCTTCCTCCAAGAAAGGTGGGTCGATCAATATGCGGTGACACTTGTGGCGGATCTCCGGGGGCACGTCGTCGGGGTGGTTGTAGTCGTACTTGAAAAAGTGCTCTTTTCCAGCCATCACCTCGAACCGGGTGTCGTACTCCAAGAGGTAGATGTGAGGCGTGGGAAGCTCGTCCTCGGGAATGCGCGTGATGGCTGCGTACACCGCTGGGGCACTGGCAATGACAATCACCGTGTCTTTGGTGGCGTCCTCCAAAAGGGCCTTGGCAAGAATGTCGGAGGTCTCGTCCGAGTACCAGAACTGCGATAATTGCCAGTCCTCCTTGAACGAGTCGATGGAGAACTTCTGCCTCTGGAACCGTTCCTCCAGCTGCTTGAAGAGCCGTTCAAACTCCTCCTTTTGCTGCGTTTCCTCCTGCTTGAATTGCTGGAGTGCTGCTAGCGTAGATGCTGATAACGAGATCTCGTCGTCCGAGTCCATTTTGGGCGCTGGGCTGTTGTGGGCGTGAAGCTATATATATAGAGTAGCTATAAATGGAGTAGCTATATGGAGTAGCTATTAGATTATGCTCTGCGCACCACCCAACTGGGAACTATGCGCACTATCGCGGTCGTGCCCCGCCCAATCTGCATCACCCCAGGTCCTAGAGACATATAAATCATCTGCTGCTCCATATCTACACCCTTTGTACCACGCCTCCAAAAAAAATACCCTTTCCTTCTTTCCTGTTCCAATGCCTGCATGCACCGTGGGGCTGCTAGTCAATTCGCTTCTTGCGGCGCTTGCTGTTTCCGACCGCCTCTCTCTACCTGAACTATGGGCCATTGCTAGCCAAATGCTGCTGGTCCCGGAAATCGATCCCTTTTATCAGCAAATTCTATGGAAGGCCCTTGTGAAGAGTGCAAGCCCAGGCCTTATGACGGTTTTCGATGCAGAACGTGTGTTGGAGCCCCATGAGCTCGAGACCCAGATTCCGCTCCTGCTGGGATCCGAACCCGGGATCTATGTCCGGCCCACCGAAGAGTGCCAGTTCCGTTACCTAACAAATACCGTGAACTACCAGTCTCTCAAGCTTAGTTTGGGGGACTTGCCTTTCCAGTTGCTCATTGTCATTGCTCGCCATGGCAACGATGGGATCTTGAACCCGGAGTTGGCCCGTGAATCCGGCCAGGATTCCCGCTCTCTAAGGCTAAGACTACAGAAGCTTGAAGCTGCTGGGCTTATCCAATGCAAGAATGTCTTCCTCAACAAAACTCACACCACCCACTCAATACATACCAAGTTTGTCAATGAATTCGATGGGGGGAAGGACTTTAGTGAGGCCGAGGAGGACTTGGATACGTCTCGTGACGTGGGCCGTCTCAAGATGCTCATTATAGAAGCACTCAAGAAGGCTCCTAATCAGTTACGTGGGTTTAGTGATCTCAAGAAAGACTTTAAGCTCGATGGTTCGGAATCTGCTTCGAAATTCTTCAAAAGTGTCTGTTTCAAGCTCCACCAAAGTGGCTACATTGAGAAGCTCAACGTCGTGCTCCCTGAAACAAAGCAAAGGCTCTATGCCATGAAATTCATCAAGGATATGCCCAAGGATTCTGATGATATCTATGATGTGGCCAATGTCAATAATGATCAGGCGGAAGACGAGACTGAGGACGCTGTGCCTGCGGTCCCATGTTTCAACCAATTCTTTCCGCCCTTCCATCAAATATTCCTGCAAATCCACCACAAGGAACAAAAGGGGATCACATCGGGAGAAATCGCTCGAAATATCATGGGTTTATCTGACTATAGACCTTACACACGGCTTTATGAGCTGCTTCCCAGTTACCTCAGCAACGGAAAGACACTAAAACCGTTCAAAAAATACGGAGAGCCATATGACAACTACTCAGTGTCCAAACTTTACGATAACGAGGGAAAGCTTAAGTTCTACCGGTATTTTTCCAAGGGATTCTGCTCCGAGGAGAAGGCAGCGCCATTGAAGTATACTTATGCCCCCAAGGTGTCGAATAATTCTCTTGAAGCTATCAACAAGAAGTTGGCGTCAAAGCTCGGAAAAATGTCTTCCGAGTCCTTACTTGAAAAGAGGCGCAGGATGTTTCAGATCGGCAGCAGTAGCCCTGCCAAGAAACGGAAGACTCAGCCGGTTGCAGATAAGGACGATCTAGACATCCAAATGAACATCAGTGAAGCAGGGTCAACGTACCAAGACGGAAAAAGACGATCCCGTCGTGCTACCACCCCAAAGTCTTATGTTGAAGAAATCCCCGAAGCAGAACCTGTCAAGGAGGAGGAAGAGTATGATCCCAAACTTGAAGTTGCGGGTCAGAAACAAGTGCTTGATGATGTGTCTGAGAAGTTGATTGACCCACCACCGACTTCAAATCCAATGGATGATTCAAAGGCGGCCTTGACCTCCAACGACCTCCCGATTTTCGTGGCTAAACCGCGTCAAGAAAGAAAGCGTCAGGCACCAGTTAGCACAGTCAAAGCAGAAGGGTCTTTGAAATCTATGACCAGAAGAAACCATTTATTGGACATCATCCGCATGGGTGGTGGTGTCATTGTCAAAAGCTCTTCTTTGTGCCGGAAATTAGATAGGATCTTGCAGAACAAGACCTCTACTGATTTGAAAACAGTGGCCCGAGATATCGCGTACCTTGTGAAGACAAATGCTATCAAGGAGCAAAAGATACACATCGATTTCGACGACAAGCAAATTGAGAAGAAGATTCTTATTCTCAATGAATCGGGAGTGGAGTGTTCCGCCCAGAAAATCGAGGATTTGAAGACAAGTCATGTTGAAAGAATGAGCAGGAAGAACATGAAAATATTCAAGAAACGGGTGATTCAGTCGGATATGAAGTTATACGTGGAGCAGCCCAGCACGAAGAAAGCCAGGCCAAAGACTCGCCGAAAGAGAGGAGTCAACCGGCTTCAGAACTTGGAGGACGAGGATGATGCCGAGCTGGATGGAGTTGTCGAGAGCGAGCCCCAAGACGTTTTCTCGAAACTCAAGAAATCAAGAAGAGCCAAGAAAGTCGTTGCTCAGCCAACGCAGGAGGTTAGCACACATCTTGGAAAACGGCCCAGACGAAACATCAAGTTGGAGAAATCGGAGCTGACGCTTTTGTATCGGGCCGTTGTGATCTCGAAAGCGTTCACCAAAGATGCGATAGAGTTTGATGCCATTGCGGAGTTTTTCCCCGGGCTCGACTCCAAGCTTGTCAGGCAAAAATGGGGTACTTTAAGAAGGCTGTTTGGAGGAGCTAGTGCCGTGCAGAAAGGTGTGGAGACGTTTCAGAATATGGTGATTCAAGGAATCGAGGATGGGTTCATTCTGGAGCAAGACTTGAACAAGGGCGATTTCAAGTTCTTCCTTGATTTCTGGAGACGCTTTGACACCAGCACCGAGATCAGCATCGTGGACGAAATGCCTTTATATGCAAGTTACCAGGCAAACGAGGAGAAGTACTCTATTCCGCCAGTTACTACGGAACCAGTTGCGTCACTCTGCGAGAGAATCGAGGATATATCCATGAGACAAAAAGAACAAGTTCTAGGGTCGAGTGTTTTCATGGCCGAAAAACACCAGCCTCCCACAGCCAAACCTCTTGATGAGCTACGGTCTGTGTTGAAGTCGATTTTCTCCACCAAAGAGGTGAACTTCGACCCTGCATTAGTGAAGAGCACCTTGAATCCATACGGCGAAGATACCGTGCGCCAGGCCACAGATGCTCTTCTTCAAGACCGAGAAATCCTCTACGTGTCAGTGGACACCAACACCAAGTTTGTGTTAAGCGACCGGTTCCACAACACCACAGCACCCAAGTACTTTGGGCCGGAGGTCTTCCAAAACGCATCTGCTTTCAAGCACACGCTCAACGAGGTGCTGCGGACCGGGAAGGGGCTCATCTTATCGCAGGGCATCCACCAGGGCGAGATGGCCACGTTATTGGAGCTCGTGTCGGAGGAAATGGTGGAGTTTACGCGTATCGACAAGACGTTCAAGTTTGAAAACTACGAGTCCAGGCTTATAGACAAGGAGCAGATCTCGTGTGACATTGTGGTGCAAAGCAACGTGGAGCGTGTCAGCCAACTAACACCACAATGGGTGGCAGTGCCGTTCACCAAGCCGTGCCAGCCAATCTGGGTGGACCTCGACGCGCAGATCAACAAGGACCTCTGGACGAAGCTCTTGGCAAATGCAATCTCGCAGGTGGTGGTCAAGCCCGGCATCACCGACTCCGTCTTGTACGAAAAGCTACAGGCCGTGCTCAGTGTTGGCGATTATACTGATCTTATGGGGTGGTTGATCCAGAGCAATTGCATCAAGAGAGTGCCTTTCAACGGCTACGCTGCCACGAATTGCTGGCAATACATTTTTGGTCAATAGGTGCTAAGTATTCATAATTCCAGCATAACCACTTTGGTGAATCTTTGGTAACGTACCTGACGCAGTGCAGTACACAGGAAACGGGCCAAGTTCTAGTAAAACAAAGTTCGTCACTTCACTGTATCAAAAGTGTACGAAACATTATTTTAAAAAGAAAGGTAAGATTTTAAGAAAGTGAACTAAATAAAAGTATTTGATTTTAAGAATGGAATAGATGGACGTTTCTTTTTTTTTTTTGGAACATCAAGTTACTGGACAGTCAAATGAGGACCCAATTTCTCTGTATTACTCGCGCATTTTGCAGTAGCGTGGAAAATCACCAACCCACATGTCCAAAAGACCCACAAAAAATACAATAACCAAGAAAAAAAAAGGCAAGAAAAAATAAAGAGCCCAGAAAGACTATGAATTTACCAGCATAAAAAAAAAGAAATCTTCTGCCAATATGAAACCAGGAAACCATCACGTACCATACTTTCCCCAAGTCCATGTGCTCAGTGTCCATCGCCTTATCGACACTAAATACAGGAGCAGCGCATCTACATCATCGCACCAACAATTTTTCTTCAGCACCACACAATGGGATTGGCAGGGCAGAAGGTCAAACAGAGGTTTGGGCTAGATCCCCGCAACACGTCTTGGTCAAACAACACCGAGCGGTTTGGCCACCAGTACCTCGAAAAAATGGGCTGGCAGGCCGGCAAGGGGCTTGGGTTGGTGGACCATGCGACCACCACGCACGTGAAGGTCAGTATCAAAACCGACAATGCTGGGTTGGGGTCGAAGTTGGCCAAGAAAAGCAAGACGGATGAGTTCGACAGCGGCGAGTGTGCAGGTCTCGATGTTTTCCAGCGGATCTTGGGGAGACTCAACGGTAAGGAGGAGCAGGTCAACAGTGAATTGGAGAGGCAGAGAGTGGAGAACATCATCAATGGCAAGTGGGGCATGCATTTCGTCAAGGGCGAGACGTTGCGGTCTACATGGGACACCGAGACGAAGCAGGTCAAAAGTCGAAAACGAATAAGAGAAACCGACGACGCTGAGGTCAAAGAGAAGAAGCTGAAGAAGGAAAAGAAGAGCGAAAAGAAGGAAAAGAAGGAAAAGAAGGAAAAGAAGGAGAAGACAGAGAAGAAGGAGAAGAGCGAAAAGAAGGAGAAGAGTGAAAAGAAGGAGAAGAAGGAGAAGAAAGACAAAATAGAGAAGAAAGAGAAGAAAGAGAAGAAAGAGAAGAAAGAGAAGAAAGAGAAGAAAGAGAAGAAAGAGAAGAAGGACAAAAAAGACAAGCAGACCAAAGAGGACGGCATCACTAGAGACAGTATGCTTCAGCCTAGAGAGGCCAAGGATCATATCGCTACTAGATTGGGGGCACGTGCCAAGTGGATTCGCCAGAAGCGGGCTTCCACCATGGATGCTAAGGCACTTAACGAGATCTTCATGATCACTAAATAACATTCTCATACATAAATTGCATTACATACATAAATTGCTAACCAAGTAACTTATTTAATTAGACAAAGAAGGTGGAGAAGCCACCGAGCACACACATGGTCATACCGACAATGGCGGCCATCTCACCCTTAGAGGCAGGACGAGCAGCAACGAATCCGGCAGAGTCTCTGGAGGAAGTGGAGGAGGAGCCGGAAGAAGAACCAGAAGAGGAACCGGAGCCAGAGGATCCAGAAGAGGAACCAGAAGAGGAACCGGAGTTGGAACCGGAACCAGCATCTCCAGACACAGTGGAGCCACCAGTAACGCCAGTGGCTTGAGCGTTCTTGGAAACAGAGGAGACGATAGAGCTGCACGACTTGGCACCGGAAGCGGAGACAACAGAAGCAGATCCCTTAAAGTCACAAGCACTGGAGTCCTTGTTTTGGTCGTTGTAGTAAGCATTGAGTGCAAAAGACAACTTGTCCTTGTCAGAGCAGAAGGAAACAGATCCGTAAATACCGGAAGATCCGTTGACGGAAACGGCGTCACAGTTGGTCAATCCACAGACAGTTCCGAACAAGTCACCGTAGTCGTCAGAGTCAACGTCGTCACTGACGACACACTCCAAAGAAGCGGCGACACACTCACAAACATCGTTGTCTGGGGTAGGAGGCAAGTTAGAAGAAGCCTTCCAGGTTGGAGCAGAAGCAGGACATTGCAAAGTGACGGTGGAAGAAGATCCAATGTCGTCCTTAGAAGCAATGGATGGGCTGATGCTGTTCATTTCCTGAGAGTAGTAGGAGTAGTCAGCCAAAGTCTTAATGCTGCTACCAGAGACGGAAACAAGACCGTAGTCGTTCTCCTCTTCGAAGTACATGTAGACGATACCACCAGACCAGACGTCGGTCATCTCGTCACCGTAAAGAGTACCGATTTCAGTGAACTTTCTTGGTCTTTCAGCGTTACAACCGTACTCGGAGAAGAAAACAGGGATGGTCAAGTTTTCGTATTCCTTAGTTCTGTCAGCGTAACCGGAGGTCTTGAAAGTAGAGTCACCACACCATTCGTACATGTTGATACCGAAAAAGTCAGCTCTGTCCTCCATCTCACCACAGGAGAAGTAGTCAGCAATGGCAACTCTGGTGTCCTCGTCATCGTTAGAAGAGTAACCGACTGGGAAAGTCCAGCCCTTGCTCTTGATGTAAGACTTCATGTCTCTGACAGCAGCCTTAACAAAAGCAGAAGCATCGGTGTTACTCTTGTTGTTAGTGACCTCGTTACCAGCAAAGAAACCCAAAACGTTAGAGTAGTTGGCGAACATGTCAACAACAGAGGTGTATCTGTCGTACAAGTCCAAGTTCCACTCAGGGGAGATTCTGTTGATAGATTGCTTTGGCTCAGACAAGTCAGCAATAATATAAATACCGGCATCCTCGAAAGTCTTCATACACTCGTCGTGGTTCTTGGTAGGGTCGACAGCGTAAATTCTCAAGACGTTGGTGTTGGCATCAGCAAGGTACTTGACATCTCTCTTACAAGCTTCACCGTCAGCAAGAGGGTCGCTGTATGAGGACACATCACCAGTTTCTTCATTGTTAGCTTCAGTGTTTTGTTGGTAAGCAACACCACGGATGTAGAATTGGGAGCCGTTGTTGGTGTAGAAAAACTTGTTTCCCACAACCTCAATAGCGGGCAAGTCTGCGGCCACGGAGAGCGTGAAGGCAAAAAGAGCCGAAAGAAGGAAGAAGGCTTGTTTCATAATAACGGAGATGTGACTCTGATTTAGCGAAAGAAGCGATCACAAGACGGGAAAAAAAAAGCGTGGGCGAGAGCGAAAACACGAGAGTTATATATAACGCTAAAGTGGGACGTCAGAGTGCATAGACGGGACGCACAGGAGGCGGATCGCACCCATAAAGAGAAAAAAAGAAAAGAGCGGATTGAGAAGGAGCACCAAAAAAAAAAAGCCGGCCGCAGGAAAGGTAAATAATAACAGCCAAAACGAGTGCGCAATGGATATTAACCAATAGGGGCGCGTAGAAAACGCCCGCATGCAGGAAAAACTCAAAATTTCGTGCAGCGTACTGTGCAGGTAGGCTATGTGACTACGCGAACGCGATAATCACCGGCGATCTTGACTAGCAAAAATGAATGGGTGAATAGGCAGTGCCCCGGCGCATGTATTTTAACAGCGGCCATTCACACCCCAAAAAAAACAAAGACCTTGTCACGCCCGGGCGGCTTGCGTGCCGGAAGCTTAATCACTACACAACAGACAAGATGTTAATCTTTTTCCTTGAAAAAGCTTTGCATTTCCTCTCGGGACCCTTGTCACGCCCGCGGTGTTAAATTACCGTGCGATGACAGGTCCCATGCTTTTAACACTCGAAGGTTATTTCGGGCAGTGCCATGTCGCGCGCACCCACCGAGGCTGGCGGTGGAATTTGCCTGATGAAATTTCCTCCTGCACACATTGGGAGGCCTGGTGGAGGGGAGGGGGGAGAACAATGTCCCCATGAGCCCGTTTAGGTTTGGAGCCGGAATTTTTTTTTCGGCCATTACGTGCGAGGCGCTGCTCGAGGCCGGGTTTCAATGCACGCCTGGAGATTGTAAGAGCAAATTGACTTTAAGTGGGTGTGACCACGGCGTTTCACGTTAGACAATGGGTTGGTGTGGCCAGCCGGTCTAATGTGCAATGTGGGACACACAGGGAGGGGGGGGGGGACCCCGCTTTTTTGGTGCTGCATGAACGATGAATGATGGCACCTGGACGGCTTGCGACGGCTTGCGAACGCTTGCGAACGTGTCTTGGTCCAGGCCTGGGCTTGGACGACGCGGTGGGAAGTAATTATACCGCTTTGGTCGAAATGGGCACATGGCGTGCCTTTTTCGGGTGAGGAACCCTGGTGCGAGGCGCGAATCGTGTCGCCCCCTCCAAGTCCGGTGACGGCCTGCTCGTTATTTTTAGCCCGTGGTCCGATTGCCAATTCCGCGGCTCGTAAATTGTACTTTGATCAATGACTTGAATGTGGCCACTTGCATTCTTGTTATGGTGGCTGGTTTATTGTATTGTCAAGATAACGCTTGGTGCTTGATGACTAATGGTTTTTTGTCTCGCTGGGTATTGTATTCTGGCTACTGATGCCGTCTAAAATGTGGCTGATTGACGATCGTACATTATAAGATTGAGTGCAGTTCCTGTTGTGTCCGTATTAACCACTACATTTGACACGACCCCACAACACGGTGCAACCAATGTCCAAAAGTCCGGTCCTCCGGTCCTGCCACTACTCAAGGCTCAATAGCCTGGGATTTGTTTGCAACGTTCTAAAACTGTCTGGCACGTGATTTTTCACAATCGTACTCACCTTGACAAAGTCTTCTCATCACTCAAGCCTCAGAACTTGTATTCCTCAACTTTTCCCCAGTTCTCCTCGACACCCATATTTCAAATTATCGAAGAAATGGTGAGCCAGTACATCTCTAGTCTGTACACCTCTAGTCTGTACACCTCCAACGGGTCCAGGTGAAAGACCTGCACATACCGCGGGGCTGCTCGCACTCTTTTGCACCCATTACACCAACCCATCGTACTGTGTTTCACCCACAAATCTTTTCACCACCTCTAAAACCTTCCGAAATGTACGCGAGCCATCTCATCTGGTATGCTTCATTGTGCTTGGCTGCAGAAAAGGTCATCTTCGAGCACTCCAGCTACAAAAACTCCAACCCTCGGCCTTACGATAATTGCGAGGCCAACGATTTGATCAAATTGTCTGCTTGTTGCAACGATGTGTTGGCCGACTTGGATGACTGCAAAGCAGGCGATTTGGCCTGTGAGTGCTGTGCTCTCCAAATGATGGACCCGACTTGCTACTCGTTGTGCCCGGGGAACCCTTCAACAAATTTCTTGTCTGTCTTGTTCACGGACTGCGCAGCACTAAACGACGTGAACGCATGTAACATTCCTTTCAAACGGATCGATGGCGAAAAGCCATCTTCCTTTAGGCACAAGAGTATCAACTCGGATATTGGGTCTGCGGCTGCGGTAGTCAAGACACAGATGGTCTCAAAGAATGAAACGGAAGAGGAAGAAGTTAAGGCCAAACCCAAACTTAACTTGATAGGCAACTTCTCCGCCGTCAACACCACCTTACCAGCCTTTTCTTCTGCTAGCATTAAATTTAGGCTTGCTCTTGCCTCGATTGCTCTTGGAGTGCTCACATATGTGGTGTTTTAGAACTTGAAAGAAACACCCTTGCCCGCTGTTGACCCAAGTCGTTGCTATCCTAGCTTTTCTCTAGTTCTCGTGGGTCTCGTAGATCCAGTCGAGAGTATGTTGGATTCCATCCTCGAGGGAGACCGCCGGTTTGTATCCTAATACACGCTTTGCCTTGCTGATATCGTGGTAACGAGTAGCGCATGTGATCTTGGCCCGGAACGCGGTAAGACCTGGTTCCTTCTTCAAGAGCCCCGAAAAGAACTGCGATAAGTAGCCAGCAGCAATAGCAACGGGACGGCTTAACACGATGTTGAACTTGTCGATGTGGCCGTCGGCCTTCCACACAGTCCGGGCCAATGTCCAGAAATACGTTGGTGCATCGTTGGTGATGAAGAAGGTCTCTCCTCCAAGCAGAGGAGCTGCCTGAGGATCCAAGATTTTCTGTGCTGCCAACACGTGAGCGTCCGCCACGTTTCCGACATATGACCAGTCAAACAAGTTGTTGTTGTCACCAAGCTGGAACTTGGACTGGCCCAAGCGAGCAGCAGTCCTCAAGCCTGGAACAAGTTGCCGGTCTCCAGGCCCAAAAATCCCCGCAGGCCTCAAACACACGGTGAGCAATTCCCCCGGGGTATTTGCTGCCATGACAGCTTGTTCAGCCGTTGCCTTTGTTTCGTTATAGCCATCCATATGCACTTTTGGGTACGGCCAGCTCTCGTCCGCATTGAAAACATCCTGTCCATTGAAAACCACTCCGGCAGAAGAAGTGTATACTAACGCCTTGACGAGTGGCGAGGCCCGGGTGACCTTAAGGAGAGTCTGCGTGCCCACCACATTGACCTTATGGTAGATCTCTTGAGCCATACCATGAATAGGCAGAGCCGAGTGCACCACCACCTGGCACTTTGATTTGTTGATGGCGTTATTCACGTCGTCCTCATTGGTCAAATCGCCCTGGTGAAACGTGATCTTTTTCTTGTCGAAAGTGAAGTACTTGGAGATGTGGTCTGGGATGGGGCGGATATCAAAAACGTGGATGTCGGTGTTGGGGCAGTGGTCATAGAATTGCTGCACAAGATGTAATCCGAGAAACCCGGACCCACCTACTAGTAAAACGGAGTCGAGCACCATGCTGAAAAAAGTGTAGTGAGGAGTGGTAGTATATGACAGTAAATGTGTTGACTATATAAAAGTTACCCAGTGTTTTTCTCGCGCTGCGCGCATCTATACGATCAGACGACCGACCGACCCTCCAACAAATCTCACGATTCTTGGACCCGTACCACTTCTCACGGTTTACGAGAATTCAAACATTTTCTCCATCTCCTTGACTTTGGACTCGTCTAGAGCAACTTCTCTGACTTCCACAGGCGGGAACTGGAATTCGGAAACGCCTGTGGTTCCATTGGTTCCATTAGTTCCATTAAACCCATTGGACCCATTGGACCCATTGGACCCGGTAGTTCCATTGGGTGCGTTGGTTCCATTACTGCTCGACCCGAAACTGAAAGCTGGCTTGGCAGTTTCTGTAGATTGACCGAAATTAAATGCCGGCTTCTTGGTCTCTTCGGATTTACCAAAAGTGAATGCTGGCGTAGAAGCGTTCGTAGTTTGGCCAAAACTGAATGCAGGTTTAGGAGCTTCGCTGGAAGTGTCCTTGGCAGCTGGTTTCGTGTCGAAACTAAATGCTGGTTTGGCAGTGCCGGTGGAACTTCCAAAACTAAAGCTTGGCTTTGCTTCGGAACTTGGATTCTCGGCGTTGTGATCGAGGCTGGATTGCGGCTCTTCTGCCTGCTTTCCAAAAGTTAAAGGTTTAGACTCAGCTGGTTTTCCAAAAGTAAAAGGTTTAGGCTCGGCTGGTTTTCCAAACGTAAAAGGTTTAGACTCGGCTGGTTTTCCGAAGGCAAATGGCTTGGACTCTTCAGCCTTAGCTCCGAAATTGAATGCAGGTTTGGCTTCTCCGCTTGCAGACTCGGTTGGTTTCGAACCGAAAGAAAAGGAAGGCTTTGGCTCTGCTGGTTTGGAACCAAAACTAAATAAGGGCTTCGTATCGGTGGAGCTTTTTTCTGGAGCAGCCGGAGTTTCGCTTGTTTTGGCTCCAAAAGTGAAGGCAGGTTTGGCTTCCAGACTTGAGGCAGTATTAGCTCCAAAACTAAAAAGTGTGGGCTTCTCCGGCTCAGCTTTCAGTGCTGCATCAGTATTGCTTGGCTGTTCTTCAGTTGTTGGGGCATCTGGTTTAGCACCAAAGTTGAAAAGCTTTGGAGTTGCTGGTTTGGCACCAAAACTGAATGCTGGCATGCTCTTCGTGTCAGCCTCTTCCGTCCCTGTAGACTCAGGATTCTTTGTAGATTCTGAAGACTTGGTACCAAAATTGAATGTACTGGGCGCCTGGTCAGGCTTCGAGCCAAAACTGAATGCGCTCGTTGTGTCTGTGGGCTTAACACCAAAGGATGGTTTGGTATTCTCGGAGCCCACACTTTCAGATGCTCCAAAATTCAACACGGGCGCATGAGCGCCTTTGTCCTTTACATCATCCTTTGCAATTGATTTGCCAAAGCTGAATGAAGGCTTTGGTTCGGACAGTTGTGGGTTTTTGGTTGCCCCGAAATTGAGTGCAGGAGCTGGAGGTTCAGTTGCAGCTGAGCCGAAGCTAAACGCTGGTTTCGGTTGTTCTGTTGTTTTGGAACCGAAACTGAAGGGTTGTTTGGGCTCTTCGGTAGGCTGGAAGGCAGGAGGTGCCTTACCAGAGCCATTTGCCTTTGTTTCTAGGCCAGCCGGATCATCAGATCCACCAGATTTAGTAGCAGAGCTCTGGTCTTCATTTGTAGAAGTAGCCCTGTCGAAAAGAGAAGGTCCCTTATCCTCAGAAAGAGCTTCCACATTTGTATAAGACACTGTCTTGGCAATGTCATCAGCAGTAGTGGTGGGTTTCTTGGCCGGAGGAGTATCCGAGGGATATGAAGAGAGAAGCCTCTTTCCCTTCAAGTATGGATTGTGGAGAGGCCTTGCAGCCGGGGCAGAGGTGGACAGCGTAGTTTCGTCCGAATTGCCGTCCAAGATGGACAAAAGAGTATGTGCCGTTTTGCTCTTGGGCTTGAAAGTGGAGGTGGACTCTAAGGTGGAGTTTGCTGTGGTTTCAGGCATAGGATCGACCGGCAACTTGGCGGAAATGCGTCTCGTTTGGCGGGCAGCAGTATTAGGGACCTTGATTCTGGTTCTATAAGGAGAAGGCAAGCCCAGGAATTGGTAGACCCGTTTCATTGACACATTGGAGCTGCGCGACACGTTGGGCGAGTTGTCGGTAAAGGTGTGGTACACCGGCTTGTAGTCAGGAGCCACATAGGATGAGTTATTGGCATCATGTAAGCTGGAATTGCGTAAAACCCGTTGGGTGTATTGGCTGTTGCGGCGCAGCTGGGATGGCTGCACAGGATGGTGGTTTACCGTGGCACTCAGAGTATCGGCCATGGAGATATTGGCCCTGGAGCGCTCCATAAGAGAGAGCACACCCTCGTACTCCACCTGCGACAAGGGATCGGAGCCCTTTTCCTGGAAAAAACTGGACAAAACCCGATTGGAGTCGGCCAGGTCGGCCGGATTGCTAATCAAGGAGGTGTTCACCGAAGCAGGCAACGTGGGGTGCAGGCTTGCTTGGTCCGAGGCGTACCTGGTGTTGGAGGAGGAATCCGCCGGCTTCGAGGCCGCAGCAGGGCCGGAAAAGTAACGTTTCACCTTGGAGAGAAGTCCCGTGGGTGTAGGGTATGGCAACACCTTGGCCCGCAAGGACCGGTCTCGATATGCCTTGGCGACTCTGCGGCTGTCCATAGTTGGGGTTAGAGGAAAGCGAGCAAAAACTTTGAGAAACATGACAGCGGCACGTGACATGGGCTTGCGCGCTGATGCTCCAGAAATGCCAATACTAATTTATTTATTGATCCTGATACCACCCAGGGAATTTATTCATCCTACTATTATGTAAGTACTAAACTATGTAATTACTAAATTATGCAAGTACCAAATTATGTAAGTACTAAATAATGTAATTACTAAATTATGTAAGTACTAATATTATGGTGAATACTATCTAAGCCTAATTCTTAATTATTCTCTTGATTATATTGGAAGATGTGTTCATGTTGTTCTGAAGTGTGGAGGTACGGTAGAATACTAGAATACGTCGAGACATGAGTGATGAGATGGTTGCCAGACACAAGAAATTTTCTGGAAAAAAACAGACTCTTTCCATAATAAACACTCCAAATTCTACACATTCATGATTCATTTTTTTTTTAGAAAAAAATCCGGTTTTTTTGGTGCTTTATTTGGCACGTTTATTTAGCGTGGGTGCGGTCTCGCAGTTGGAGGATTCAGTGTCGCAGTTGGAGGTTGCAGTTGGAGGTCGCAGCCAAAAGACATTTCAGCCCACATCTAGAGATACGCACCATTACTTGCCAGGCATAAATCGACATGCACACGTCCTGACCTCCTACCAAATTATTCTCCGTAAATTTCCAAATTTGGCTTGATGCTTTAGAGGTCTGATTTATCATGTACAGTCTGGGGCTGGTTCTTTTTTCGGGGTGTTTCTGGTGTATGGTGGGATAAGAGGGTCCCGTCCTGCATACAAGCACCAAAACGCACCCACTAACACTCTATCCAATCCAAGTGGAATTAACGATCATTTTTCGATAAAAAATAGTTTGTATGTCTATTTTATTTTACTAATTTGATGTCTATAGTTTAACTAAGTAATTTGATGAAACTTCGTAGTTTGAATTGGCTACTGTACGCGTGTAGACCACAGTAAAGTATACACCAATAAATCGGCACATAAATTTCCACCCGTCCCAATTTGGCCAAAAAAAAAAAGCTCGAAAACTTATAAGTAACCAGATACCAAAATCAACCGCCTTATAAATACCATGATTTTCCTGTGTACGGTGGTACTTGCTGCTCACATCCAACAGCGCAGCTACTAGATGCGCTACGCGACGCGAAAAACGCGGCACATCATTACCTACTACAGGCCATTACAGTACAGAGTACATCTTCACCACACCTGGCACTCCGAGCCTCCTATCTAATACAAGGTCTCTAGATTACTATATAAAGTACTGAAGACACCTTTTCTTACAGCCACATTCCCTCAGCATCCCCCAAAGCATCATCTTCAGCCTCTTGTCTCCACATACTACTACATTAATGACTGGCATCCATGGACCAAGTCTCCGACTCCGATGCTGAGAACTCACTACCGCTATTACCGAGTTCTGCTGTTGACACTGAGCTTCTACGAGATGTGTACCTGTTTTTCCTGCGGTCGACCCGCTCCCAGATCCGGGCGGAAGCTAAGGACTCGCCTTTTGCCCTGATCTATGAAGAATTCGATTCCACTTTTGCGGAGAATACCTCTTTATCTCCAGAGAATGTGGGAACGGCGACGGCGGATCTGGAAACTACACACAATTCTGAACAAACCCAACCCTCCGTTCGACTGTCCCAAAATGGTCTGCATGTGAATGCCTTTAGATCTGAAAGCACCGATCCCGAAGGCAATACCCCAAATTCCAGAAATTCCCAATCCATTCAAAGCAATTCTTCCATTAATGATAGATTGAATGCCGTTGGATCTGAGCCCTCTAATGGTGAACCAGAGGCTGAAAGGCCAGAGGCTGAAAGACCGGAGGCCGCACCTGCATCTACATCCAGAGGCAGAAGCCTACGGAAAAGAACATTTTCCAGCAGACACCCGTATATAGCAGACCAGGCCGACTGGCTCGGGATCTGTACTGTGGATAGCATCAATGAGATGTTCAGTGAACACGACAACATCACGCAGGTGTGCAAGGCCTTAAACCAGCTCTACCTCCAGAAGAGAAAGCGGTTTCCCGATGAGGACCGATACCGGTCCAAAACCTTTTATGCTCATTTGGGTGACAGCAAGATGCTTGCACTACAGGGAGACCTTGACGAGGACCAAGACCAAGAACATATAGAGAAGCTGACGCAGGAGGAACTGCACCACAGCGAGTCCCAGGCTGGAGATATGGCCGAGGACGAAACCGAGATCATTCCCTACGATGGCTTTGAAATCCCTTACTCCCCCGAAACCCCCTCTCAGGATGCATATGTGGATGATAATGATATTCTACGCACCATAGACGAAGGCATGGATTATGACGACATATACAAACGTCAACCCGCCAGAATCGAGGAAGAAAGTGGGTCGGAGTCTGAAGCCTCCGAAAACTCCGAGCCGGAGGAACAGCTTATTCGGATCGGTGGCAGGTACCGCAAGCTAAGCACAATTCTACGAGGTGTTCTTCCAGAGTCGGCCAAACGACTCGATGATTTCCATAAAGTGGCTCCTCGCAAGAAAAGAAAAACCGCCCGTGTTTTGGCCCCTCGCAAGGGCTTGGCCATACGGAAAGTTGGTGCTGCTCTGCACCAGTCGACGGATTTGGAGAAGGAGTTGTCCTCGCTTGCCGAAAAGGACCAAGAGCCAATGCGAAGCCCATCACCAGACCAAACAACTCTAGCCTTTTCTGCTAGTAGATCAGACAAGTTTAGAACTGGAGAGCCTCTTCCAAAGGTGCCGATACTAAGAACTACTTCTCTGTTTGGATACAGACTGGAAACCCCCGAGCCAATTCTGGCAAGCATCAGTTCAGGCTCTGACAACGATTCCGACGTCGAGACTGTTTTCCCGGAGAAATTGCAGGCAATAACTCCAGGCTACCAAAAGAGACTACCCCAAGACGCCGCACCACTTGAAAACTACGCATATTACGATGACGAAGTACAAGAAGTGGACACAATTGACCGTCTATTATCATCTGGAAGAAACATTTCCCAAAAATCCAACGGACCCCGAAAACAAAGACTTGGCCAAGATCTGGCTGATGCCCAAAACATGGGACAAACTAGACAATATTCGGGACAAACTAGACAATACTCAGGACAATCTAGACAATACCCAGGACAAACTAGACAATACTCAGGACAAACTAGACAATATCCAGGACAAACTAGACAATATCCAGGACAAACTAGACAATACCCAGGACAAACTAGACAGCCTAGACAATACCTTGGACAATCCAGACAAAACACCGGACAACCCAGAAAATACCAGCGTCGTCTAGGTACTGGCCGAACCATTCTAGGAAATTCATCTAGTGCTCGACCTAAATGTCACCAAAGACAGATACAAGGAAACTCAGGGAGAAATCATGCAAAAGTGGGGACGATTTTTGGAGAAAAGCCCATGATTCAAACTGTTCTATCCCACCAGACCAACCAATTGGAACCTCCTGGAGAGAACAAACAGGAAACAAAGAAGAAGGACCGGGAGGAATTTGCATTTGAAGGTCACTCTAACGTGTTCAGGCGCAGTCCCGTGATCTCCACCTCCGCTTACGAAGTGGAGGAGTCTGAAGCTCCACAAGAAAGACCACGGCATACAGATACAGTTAAAAGCGTGAATCCGCAATTGTTCGTGCCTTCCAAAGAATCCTTGAACTCAGACCGCACACTCTCGTCTCTTATCGGCACTGCAGATATCGTCAAGGCCTCTGCTATTGAAGGAGGCCAAATCTTCTTTCGAAACATCGATCGTGTTTCTTTTACATTCATGGAGAAACACTTTGAGTTTGCCCGAATCAACCCCCAAGACTCCGCCAAAAACTTGGTGCGGTTCTTGGCATTGTGTCGTCGAGGCTTGGCCAGTGATTTGCTTTCGGAGTCCCTAACCAGGGCTCTGATGCAAGAGGCATTGAAACATGTGATTCGATGGCTCCTTATCAATAAAGAAAGACCCAATGAGCAGATGTGGAAACAATTGCGCCTGACGATGGAGCACTTCTCCAAGCTCCAGACCAAAGAGGTGCGCCGTGCTCAGAGCATATTGCACAGCCAATTATTGTACATTTTCTGGATCTTCATTAAGCTCGAGGTCACTATGGAACGCATCTCCAATCTGCACAAAGCATCAATACTCGAAGCGAAATTGTCACAGGATCTCGACAAGTACGCATGCGACTTCTGGATCACGGTGTTCCAGACCTTTTCCGGGTCGGAGTTTGCAGAACAGTCGGCGAACGAAGACCATTTCTCGTCAGTGTCTTTAATTCAAGCCATATACGAGGACCAAGACCAGCTGTGGTGGGTTCCCATCACCGAGGCCCTCGGCATTGTGCTTGGCATCGACGATTTGGATTCCAGGCCTTTGAATATCATTCTTGCGCTTGCTTCCATGGTGAAAAGGGAACACCGCAGCTGGGGCCCTGTTTTGGCGGTGTTGGACCATTTCAAGCTTCAACCCCACTCTCATGGGCTCCACAATTTCATGGACATGTGTACTCTTGTCATGCGGAGACTCTCTTGGCCTTTGGAGGAAAAAGTGATCCTCCAGCTTTACGGGCAATTCGCCGCCAGGAAATTCTCCAATTTCCCCGACGAGACCAACGTGCCCTCTGCTCTTGGGTTCGTTAGGTTTCGACTGGACATCCCGGAAACAAGTGTGTTTGAGCGGTTTTTGGGGCTCACATACGAGTACCTCTCGGACGTGAGCTCCATCAAGGAAGCCAAGAAGTTGATCTCCAAGCTCTTGGCCACGAGCCAGTACCATTACTTCAAAGGCAGGAAAAGCCAGATCATGTTTGTCAACCGCCTCAACCTCATTGTGCTATTCTCGCAGATCTCCGAGGTGGACTTGGGCAATCAGTACTTGAACCTCGTGGAGCAGGTGAAGGGCTCCCACGATGCATTTGTTTACGGCCGGTCGCTCGATGCACTCCAGGTGTTGTGTGAAGTCTCCAAAAGGAACGAAAGAGCCATTCCTCTTCGAGCATTCCGGCTTTTTTTCGATATCTTCGACCGGGCCGTGGCCATTCCGGGCCTCCATGACCTCTACAAGCGATTCTTGAGCCAGGTGGGCTTCATTTTCCAGGGCACAGAGTCTCGGACCAAGAGCGGTGTGTTTGAGCTACTCGAGATGCTTGGTGATTTGGACTTGTCGGCGATTTCCGACGACTTCAAGCTCGATCTCCTTGGCATAGCGTTTCTCTCGACCCAGGAATTAGCCTCGGCTCAAATCGACGATATGACGGCCAAGCAGCGCAGTGCCTTGACAAAGTTCAATGATACTTTACTCCGGTTTACCAGCACGCAAATGAGCCGGCTCCCGATTGCGCCTGCGGAGGCGGACGAGTTCCTAGAGGAGTTGATTGAGTTCTCGCTCGAGATCTGGATCATCACCAGCAAACTCCTCGGCACGTCGCATTGGAATATCATGATGCTCCAGAAGTATCTGTATGCGGGCAACTCGATTCTGAGGAACCGGTTCATCATGTTCTTTTGCGTGGAGTACTTGAACCACTGCCCGATGAACCCGTTGTTTCTCCTTGAGATCGACCGCATTCTTCTCTTGGGCCTCTTGCTGCCGCAATTGTCCAAGTATGCGCTTGGCCTCTACCAGCACTTGAACCGGAACCCGTGCTCCATTTTCTGTCTCAAGAGCGTCCAGGAGATCAACTCGGTGTTTTCTCTCCAGACGTACCGGCTCCAGATCATCACTCGAATCGTCTATAACATCGGCACGTCGAATGTGGTCAATGGTCACGAGAGAGATGCGTTGGTGTTGGACTTTGTCAAGAAATTGTACGAAGAATACTCTCAGCACTGCCAAGAACACTCGTACTCGGAAATGGCCAAGCGAATCATGGAGCACGTTGGCAAGTATGTCGGCACTTCAGTCAATGAGTCGGACGAGTTCTGGGAGCTTTCGGCCAAGTTGGGGCTTCCCGACAAGTGGATGCACGACAACTGGAGATGTTCCGACGATACCCAGAAAGTGTGCTTGCTCAATCGAGTGTTTCTCCTTGCCTTGGGCAGCCAGAAGGAAAATGCCTACATCAATGCCATTGATAACTGGATCGACGTGGACAACTCGCATGTCTTGTACGGCTTGATCCAGGTGTACTGCACGTCGCTCAGCTATGGGGACCACTACTGGGGCCACGTTTCGCTTCTCTTGACGGTTTTGCTCCATAAACTCAAAAAGTTCCAGGTTGCCATACGGGAACGTGCGTTTGGCGAGTTCCTCGGGTCCTTGGTGGAGGTGGCTCTTTTCTCCAGGCGCAGACCCTCCAAGTACTTGGCCCACGAGTTGCTCTCTTTGGCCACGTGTGCTAGAATCTTCGAGGAAACCTTGCTTTTATACAATGGGTATAAGGATATCTCGGAGGTGGAGGACTTGGTGCAGCGGTTTGCAACCAGTTATAGACGCAAGCGTCCAAAGCACTTCAAGGTAGCCGTGACGTTCACGGAAATCACCGTTGAAAAGCTCCGCCAGTACTTGACGGTGCACGGCCCCAAACTACTACGGGAACCCGATGACATTGACCAGGCTTTGCAAGAAAGCGACGCCACTATAGACGGACTCAGCCGTATTGGCAGATCCAACCGGGCCTCGATCCCGGACTTTCTGTTTGAGTTCTAATTCCATATTAATTACATCTATAACCAATATACACATACATCTATTGCCAACACTAGACCTATTGCATATCACGCTGGCTCTTGACCAACTCGATCTCCGCCTCCAACTTGTCCTTTGCTTTCTTCACGTCCAATAATGCCACCACCGACTTGATCATCTCATCATACTTGGCCATGGTCTTCCGCGTGGGCATGTTGGGCCTCCACACCGTGCCTCCTGCTGTAGGTATATCAAGGTCCTGCAACATACTGTTGACTGCCTTAAACACCGATTGTCTTTGCTGCAATCCCAGAAGCTTCTGTGTGGACCGAAGAATCACCGAGGGCGTTATTCTCTCATTGGCATGGTAGTACAACCCATACGCCTCTTCTTCCTTGCTGGTAAGCCGCTTGGATAGAAGCTGTTGTATAGCACTGGGCTCGCTCTTTTTCCGCTCGCCGTTTTGTTGCTTGAGCACTCCCGATAAGTATTGCTGGAGATGGGTCTGGAACCCACGGTCTCTCTTGTGGGACGACGATGCTGCTTGTGGGATGGGAGGAGGCACCGGGTCTGTATTCGCCTGCGTTGCCTTCTGCAGTAGTTTTTTCTTCTGGTGCTTGTCCAAAATCATGAGGTTATTATAGAGATTAGTCAAGCCCTGGGAAGACTGGTATTGCTGGACCGACTGCGTGGACTGCGGAGAGTCCAACAACGCCAAGAGCTGCGATCTTTCAAGCAACATTTTCTTGGCCGCAAGCTCGAACCTCCGGGCCTCGATGACCAAGGACTCTTCCTCGGCGATTTCCGCGGGCGTCCGCTTCAAGAGCGACTCCAAGTATTGTTTGCGGTCCACCTCCGCGTGCTTGGAAAACGCATCAAGCGAATCCAAGAGGTTGGGGTTTCCGGTGCCGTTGTACTTGAGGATTTTGGCACATACACGGTAGAATTGCTCCTTCAAGTCCTCGAGAGTCCGCCCAAGGTCTGAAGGGTACCGGTCGTGGACCACGTGCCACTTCAACTCGAAGTCTCGGCAGAATTGAAATAGTAACTTGGTCTCCTCGTAAGACCACTCGGCCTCGGGCTTCTTCTCCGCTTTGCTTGTCTTTTCATCGTTCGTTTCACTCTTGCCTTCAGTCTCCTCTGATTTGTCCTTTGCAGAGTCATCCGTCTTTTCAGACTTGTCAAGCCCATCTTTAACATCACTCTTTGGTTTTTCATCACTCGACTTCTCTTCTTTTTCGGGAACCTTCTGGGTTGCATCCTTTTCTTGTTTCACCTCTGTCTGGGCCTTTTCCTCGGCCTTCCTCTTCTCCTCTTTCCTCTTGCGCTTCTCCTCGGCCATTTGCTCCTTCTGCTCCCGGATCTCGTTCATGATATTGTCGTATGTCACCTCGTCCACCATCTCGGGAATATCCACCGAGGCCTGAAAACGGTCGAAATAGTAGTCCTTGTCTTCGGACTCCAAGAGCTCTCTGGATCCTTTCTCCCAGTGGTAAAAGGCCGGCGACGTTCCTTTCAGCCGCTGCGGCACAAACTTCATCCGTGTCCATGGAGACACTCGCTGGTGTTTTTTGAGTCTTTGCCCGGAGCCTTTGGCGTTCAAGTTGACCGGAGGAGTATTGGGGCCGAGCAAGTTGTAGAGCTCACGAGCCATTCCGCCTTTTTGCAACGGGGGTTGGGTGGCTGCATGTGAGTCATGGCGGGGCTTCTTTTTAACGGGCTGGTCGTCTCTTTGGACGTTCAACACGTCTAGAATATCGTTGGCAGACATGAGTGGTGAGTAGATGAAGTGTGTTGTGAGATGATAGAAGGCCGCGGCTTGTGTGCAGGACGCGGCCCTTTTAGTCATTTATACAGAGAGATATAAATCTAGAGGACCTAGTATAATCTATCATAATAAAGTTTTTGACTAGATGTACTTATTATTAATGTACCATTTTCTTTAAAAAAAGACTGCGCTTGCTCTAACTTACAAGCATCTTGGATCCATCAGTACCATTGCTTCTTCGTTACTGTCAGAGAGAATCTCTTGGAGTATCGAGCCAGTCTCGGGTTCCCAACTGCGTCAATCGAGAGAGAGCACGGGCAAATGCAAACTTCTCCTCGTCATTGACGAACATGGAAGCCTTCTTGGCCACCAGCTTATCGAAGCCGTGCTTGACCACCAAGTCATCATCTTCAAAAGTATCCTCCACGCCGCTTTGTTTCTGTTTCTGGTAGAGCTGGTAGTTGTCCTTTTGAAGATCTTCCGGCTCCACGAATAAGTCCTTGAAAGGTGCAGCGGCGGTGGTGGCTATACATCCATGGGCATCGTAGACTGCGTCTAGGAAAGTGATGAAGCGTCGCACCTCGTCCCGGACATTGGTGCTCAAGTAAGGAATATCCGTGATGATGAAGTTCCGGTACGTATTGGCCAACGTGAGGTAGTCGCCTGCACTCAAGTTATGCCCACACAATTCTTCAAAAGTGAACTTGGCCACGTAGGGCCGGGCGCCCATTGGAACTTTAAGTGTGCGTCCCCACACGGTGATGGAGTCGTTTTCCAGAACTTCGTGGTTCTTGTTCTCCCGGTTGAAATATGCAAACCAGTTCTCCACATGCTTATTGGCCGCAGCCATATTAGACTTACTGTGGTACTTCACGCCCGGCTTGGGGTAGAAGTAGACAGATGACAGAGGTTTGGGCACTTTCCGGTAGTCAGTAGGTGAGTTCAAATAGATCACTCTTGTCTGCCGTTTGATCATTTGTATGCACGGAATAAACAGCGCACGCTGGATACCATTCAAGTAGAGATCATCGGGAGCTCGGTTTGACGTGGCAAAGAGCACCACGCCATGGTCAGGACTCAACAATATACTAATGAGTCTCCGCAACAACATCGCATCCGCCACATCTGTGACCTGGAACTCATCGAAACAAAGAACGGCTGCACTCTGCGAAATCTCACATGCCAACAATGGAATCACGTCTAGATCGGTATGGTTATGTTCTCGCTTAAGCTGGTGAGACCGCTTGTGTAGGTTTTGCATGAACTGATGGAAATGAAACCTCCGTTTGGGTAAATGTAGCGGTACTGTCGAGTAGAACAAGTCCATCAACATGGTTTTCCCACACCCCACATCTCCCCACAAATAAATGCCCTTGACGTCATTGGACCTCGCCTCGGGAGTATCGATATTTCGGGCGTTCTTCAGGAAAATCTGGCTGAACACCTTGGCGAGGCCTGTTTTCGGTTTAAGTGCTTCCACATCCGGCACCTCAACCACCGGAGGCTGGTACTGCTCCAATTTTTCATGGAGTGACGATAGATTCTGGAGGATTTTGCGCTGGTATGGGTCGTCTCGAAGTCTCCCCAGAGCCACCCTAGCATCGTACTCTTCTACCGGAGTCGGACCCTTTTTCGGATCAATGCTATTGCTAGCGATTCTCCTCACCGCGAGTGTTTGCGTCAACGCTGTGGTGGGGAGCACCAAGCGTCGGGACACTCGGAGCATGGTTTAATTCAGGAGTAAGGAACGCAGACGGAGACGAAGACGGTAGCAAATTAGGCCATGAAAGACTAAATTGGGATTGAGCAATGGCGGTTGGAAAACGGCCTTGGGTGGATTGGTAATGGCGAGGTTTAATTGGGGGGAAACAGCGACGGTGCATTAATTTTGTTCCGCG
This sequence comes from Metschnikowia hawaiiensis, assembly GCA_002370325.1. Taxonomy (NCBI): domain Eukaryota; kingdom Fungi; phylum Ascomycota; class Pichiomycetes; order Serinales; family Metschnikowiaceae; genus Metschnikowia; species Metschnikowia hawaiiensis. The sequence continues at coordinate 98,191 of NLAM01001691.1, read as the reverse complement.
GCCCCACAATTTCGTGCGACTCGTGCGACCATAATTAATGACGTACTTGTTCCATATGACTTTTGAAATGTGTATTTCTGGGTCAGTCAATTGACAAACCACTTACCTGCATTTTAAATCCAGCCACAACCATCACTTCTTGATTTGATTGATTTTCACCTCCATTGACTCCAATTTTTCCAAACCTCCGCCCTTTTATTACCCCATGCTCCAATTGAGTCTCCAGTATTATCGTGTGTCGGTCATTTCAAAGAGCAATTCATCGTGGTCGTAGCTCAGCTCCTCCGGCTGACGAGGAAGCTGCGCGCGGTGCCTGTCTAGACGAAAGAACTCTGCGTCATCTTCGTCGTCGTCAAACACATCTTCGTACTTGATGGGCCGCTTGGCGGTCTCGTAGACAGATGGCGAGGTTGCGAGCCCCGACACAACGTTATGGGATTTGGTTTGTGCATGCACCATGGACGTAGATGTTTGAGGCGACGCCACGAGATGCTTTGGACTGACGAAATTGGCATTGTAGTTGCTCTTGTGGCTTTCTGATTGTGGCTCGTTGTTCTGGTCATCTTGGCTCAATCGTGACGAGATGGACGGAAGGTGCGCATGGTCTAGCGTATTGTGGGGCACAGTTGGAGAAGGCGAGTGGGTGGCCTGAGAGTGTGTAGAGTGAGACGACTTGCTGCTGTGTCTGAGGTCATGGCCGCTTCTAGAAGATGTTTGGTGGAGGCTCAAACTAGCATGCACACTATCACCGAGCTGCTGGTACTGGCTCTTTAAAAGCTGGTACTTGTTGAGCGCCTCTACATGGGAGCTACCCTCGTTATTTGGCGTGGCGAGTTTGGAGCCCTGGTTGCTTTGGTTGAGGCGGAGATCGGACTTTCCATCGATCATTTGCACGAAGGAACTGATGTCGTCATCAGCATATAATCCACTAAACGGAGCGTCTGATGACCCCAGACCAATACTGGTGCTGAGAAACGAGGCGGCATTTTCGGTATTGGACCCGGGTGCAAATTTGCTCAGCGTGCTGCTGAACCTGCGGCTCTGCCGTGATCCAAAGGAAGACGAGAATTTAGGCGTGTTGGGGGTGTGTTCACCCTCCATTTCATCGTGAAGATGCGAGCCATGAGACGAAGAAATCGATCGGGGAAGCAGTGCCTGGTTCACGTTTGCCTGCGTTGGTATAGCGTAATTGGAAGTGTTGTTTGAAGAGGAAGTGCTTCCACGAGGGTGTCTCAAAAGGGCAATCAAAGAAGCGTTGGAGCCAGACCTATTGCTGGTTATGGAGATGCGCCTCTCCATGGATGATGATGGTATTGATGTGGGAGGAGGAGAAGAGCTTCCAATGGAGCCCACACGGAAAGGCTGGATGCTGGGTCGAACAATACTAGGCACGGGCGAATTGCTGCTGGGAATATTGGAGCTTGGAGCAGGTGAATTTTTCGCCCGGACAGTTTGTTTTGTTGGAGAAAGCTCCTTATCGTGTAACTCCGAAGTGCATGGCAGCACCGAGTATTTTTCTTGGAAACCATCGAAAGAGCTCCTTGGTTTTAGTTCTGTCAGGGGAACTTTGGGGGTGGCCTCTTCGGTCAGTCTCTGACCGTGAGCCTGGGCCTTAAGGTCCATTTCCTGAGCTTTCACCTCTAGAGCCTTCACTTCTTCATCGGCCTTTTCTTTATCGGAAGAAAGAAAGTGGCTGGAAAGCCGCTCTTCCTGATCTTGAGCCTTAAACTTGTAGTGATTCCTGTATGCCACGGAAACCTTAATGGTTCCCAAGGCTGTGTGGATTGGTAAGAAGTCACGTTGGGTCATGTGGGAATCTGTTAGTAGCATCTGGTGTGGAATGATGGGCTTTGAAAGCCCCACACGGCCCTTGGACGAGATGGGGTTGTTCCCGTCGAAGATTTTGTTGTTCAAAGAAAGGTTCTTCTCGCTCAGTTTGGCCAAAAGCTTTTTGGCCTTGTATGAGGGGAGAAGCCGCACAATCCCATAGATGGATCGGATAAGAATGATGGCGTGTTTGTAGACTAGCGGAAGCTCCTCCAAGGATGCACTGGAGATCAAGGTGGAGTCAAACTCAATGAGCCATCTCTCCAACACAACCTCTTTCTTCGTGCTCCTGCCTTCGATCACAGGCCACAGATTTCCAATGTCATCCTCCAACAAGACCATTTGACAAGGGCCGAGTTGGCGAAGATCCAAGTAAGTTTCAATGATCATGGGCGGAAGACGGGACAAGTCCAGCTGCGTCTTCCATGGACGTAGCTCCAGGCGCACGATATCAGCCTCCAAACTGGGCATGTGAAGATTGAACCATTTGTTGATCTTCACGTGGCTCGCCTCCTGAGACTTGGTTTCAGCAGTCCGCGCCTGAATGATGATTTGCAGCACCTTGATGAAGAAGTTCTGCACCACCTGGGTGAGTTTCGAGTTTTGTTTTTTGACTTGCTCCAGAGAGGAGTCTATGGAGCGATCCATTTTGGGCAACTAGACACTCCGCACTCGGGGGTTGCATGCAATGTGCAAGTAATTGGGGTTCCGGGGTTATGGTATGGGGTTCCTGTCACCAGAGAAGGCGGAAGTGGCGGATTGGATTGGAGGAGGACGTGGCTCTGCCGTGGAGTGATGAGACGGGGAATTCAGAAACAACGAAACTCCAGTTGGTGTAAAAAGTGGTGTTGACGGACAATTGACCGTGAAGTGGGATCGTGGTGGCGTTTGATGTTATCGGTGTCTCTGATAGTGTTTGTGGGGAGTGCACTTGAGCGAGCCGCATTTAGATCTGGTCATGAGGGTGCGGTCACGTGTGAAATCAGCGATAACCTTAAGACCCTGGAGAATACCAAAGGACTTATGTTGAAATTTTTTACTTGCATTCTTATTATTTGCTTCTCATTGCTTCTTTAACTTCTTTAATACTTTAACTTCTTTAACTTCTTTAACATCTTGTTTTTCTCTATTTACAACTCTCTTATTCAGCCTCTAGCTCTGGATCACCCGTCTGGCGTGCTCATTATCGGCACAGATCAAGAGGGCTCTCTGCACCTCTCTCCTGGAGGCACATTGCAAATAAGCATCGGAGATTTCCATGGCTGTGCGCTTGGAGTCACTCAATAACCCGCTCGAAAGCGCCATATGGCTGTTGAGGTTCTTCCACACGTTCATGTCCCCAGGGAATAACATCGCATACCTCTGCCAAGTCTTGGACGCATCGGACTTGGTGATTTTGGCCGTGAGTTCATGGAGCAACTTTGGCACCATTCGGAAGCTATCGGCCAAAAGCTCTCCTGTGGATAAGCCTTCGAGCTCTTCCTTGACTGCTGTAAAGTACTCCTCATGGTTATCACTCACGGAGATTGCACCCAACGTGAGTATCACAAGAAGAGAGGCCCCGTTTTCTTCAATGAATGCAAACAACTGGTCGATGGCTGCTTGCTTCGAGTCACTGGTGTTAAGAGCATAGAGCACCTGAGCAACCAAAGTCACCGCACGCTGCGATTGGCTATTCTCATTGAGGATGATCTGGAGCTCCTCCAATGACTCTTCGTATTGCTCATTGAAGAAGAACGCAAGCCCAATGACGATTCTGGAGGAAAGCAATGCCTTTTGAACGCTGTCGCTGACTTCTTCCTCTGATAACAAATCCAAGGCCACCTGCGCATGCTCAATGGCAGACTCATAATTCTTTACTCCCAAGTATGTTCTGGCAAGGGTAGTTTTTGCATGAGCGAAATCGATCAATAGGCTTGTGCTTTCAGTGCTTTCAAATTCCTCCTCTAGCACGGCACACAACCGTTCCCCGATCTCCACACTCAACTGGTACGTCTGGCACCGTTCACTCAACAAAAGGGCTAGTTGCAATCCCATCTTGTTGCGGGGTTCCCGTTTCAAATAACTCTGAATGGCAAAGTTGGCTATACTCACCTCTTGAGCGGCCTCGATATCTCTCGAGTCATTGGACACACCAATGCGTGCATTGACTATGGAGACAGCATAGCACAATTGCGCCAAGGGACTGACTCCATTCGACAAAATGAATGCATGGGTGGAGAGCTTCCGTGCAGTCATTTCATCACCAATAGCTTCCGAAGTGAGAGCATTTCCCAACCATGGAATGGCTCCATCGGGAGCAATGGATGTGGCCCGATTGAAAGCTTCTTGTGCTAACTCGCTGTCCCCATACTTCAAGTACAAGAAGGCCAAATTCGACCACGCATTCACATCCTTGGGGTCGTACACGGAAGCTTTGATGAAACAATGCTGGGAAAGCATGGGATCACATGACACATAGGAGTTACCCAATGCGAGCCAGTATTGAGCATTCTCTGGCTCAATTTTGATGGCTTTTTTGTATGCCTCAATTGCTCTGTCGCGTAACATGGTGTTTTGCTCCTCAAGCACTGTGAATGCATTCAAAAGCGCATTTCCAAGGTTGTATTGCGTGTATGAGCGAATATACTTGTTGACCTTCAAACCACAACAAGAAACGGCACTTCTGGCTGCAAGTATTCCGAACATCGATATGGCTCCAGCATAGTTCTTCTCGGCAAAGAATTCTTGGGCTTGCTGTACTGATACATCTTCATCGTTGATGTCTCCTCCAAATTCGAGGATTTCTGCAATCAACGAGGTTGAAAACTTGTCAATATCTTGTTGCACTGTGCATGCAAGCTGAAGACAATCGCCAAGCGCCTTCCATAAACTCAAAGACTTGCTGTTGATTTTCACCGTCACAGCAATAGTCTCGATTGCGGATTGATTGATGGCAATTGCTCTTTTGACAAAACCTCCCATCAACAATTGGGAGGAGAACAAAATCGATTGCTCGAAAATCGCATTCAAAATGCACTCCGAGTTCTCGTTCATGGACAATGCCTTCTTCAAGACATCAATACCACTAACATAATCTCCAATGGCACATACGGCACGGCCCAACATGTACTGGCTGACCCACGACCCGGGTTCCATCTTGCTAGTGTGTTGAAACACCTTGATGGCCGCATCAACCCTTCCACAATTGTAGTATGCCTCACCCAAGCCAAACCAGCACTGGAAATCCATAGCCTGCATTCTCAAGGCTGTCTGGAACCATTCAATAGCTTTGGCGTCATCTTGTCTGTTCAAAGCCGAGCAACCCAAAACACGGTACGGCCATGCTTTTTCTTCGTCTTCAGAGAACTTGTCGAACAATGCTCTCTTGCTTTTTTCCGTAGAAACAACCCTCTTGCATAAAATATCGCAAATGTCCCAATCGTTTTTTTTGGCCAATTCCTCAACCAAGTACTTGGCAGCTATAATCTCACCCAGATCAAGCTCAAAAGCCTTGTAGAAGCATTTCTGTGCCCGTGCCTTGTCATCATGGTAGTCACTGTAAATCACACCCAATAATGTATATGCCGGGGCATAATGTTTGGAGTCCTTCAAAGCCAAAATGAGCGAGTCATATGCTTTGGTAAGAAATTCATTATTGCTCTTGACCTCTGCCATGTAACTCTTGGCAATTCTCCAGCGAATTGTGGCTCTCATTTCGTATGATTTCAAAGAAGCTCCAGTGACATTATTGAGAGCAGTCTCTAATGTTACTCTACCCTCCGAGTGAGCACTTTCCAAGATCTGGCACCAGCCAAACTCACTAAGAGCTGTGGCATCGTTGGGATACCTCTCAACCACCTCAGAAAGTAGCTTGTTTGCATTGGAGAGTTCACGTCTTGCCACCAAGATCAAACCCTTACCAATGAGAGCTTGCTTGTTTTGGGGGTCAGTCTCCAAAATACGCTCATATAGATGAAGAGCCCGGCCAAAGTTCTTGGGGGCCTCATGGTGTGTGTACAGGACCGCAAGCAGACACAAGATGTCGGCCTTGCAATTAGCAAGCTCGATGCCGTACGTCCGTTGCAAATCGGCCAAGCTGCGGATCACCACTGCACACTTTTGAGAGGCCACCTCATATTCCTGAAGATGCAAGTAGTAGTTGCAAACAATGCGGTGAGCTAGCATGGAGTCGGAGCATTTCGAGTATCCTTCCATCATGATGGCAAGCACGTCAGCTGACGAAAAGTCATCGGCCTCTTCATTTTCCATGGTGTCTGCCAGCACAGCAACAGAGTCGAGAGCCTGTTCGGAATCCACTTCTTTTTCCTCGGGTACTTCTGCAAGGTTTGTCTCTTTAAGGGTTTCCTTTACGCGATCCTTGTTGAAAGAGCACAAGTCACTTTGCACAAACAGATAGAGCACCAAGCCCAAACCCTCTGTTTTAAACTTGCGGAGATAACTGAGGACCTGAGTTTCATCCAAGTCCGTCAAAGTGCAAGGATCCTGAAAGTCGAAATGCCAAGACCACACGCTGGAGTCGTTGGTGTCAAGAAACACCAAGTCCTCTGCCATCTGTTTCACTTCAGCAAGCAAGTGCTCCTTATCCGGCACGATCTTCAAAAGATTGTACTTGTAATGCATAAGCTCCAACTCATACTTTTTGCGCACATCGTCGTCAGTACAGTAATCTATGAAGAGCTTGTAGAGCAGAGTGAGGTGGTACTTCAGCCTGATAGACCACTCCACCTGGCTGAGGTGGAGTTTCAGTTGCACAGTAAGGATCCGAGGCATCTTCAACTTTTCCTTGGACAAAATCTGGCGTACCTCAGTATCCTCTTTTGTCTTGACTAGCATCAAGTACTTCCTGATATTGTCCTGGGGCTTTCCCATGGACTCCCCCACAAGTGCCGAGAGCTCCGAGCCAGGAAGCAAGTTCCGAAGGTATAATTCATTGAGCTCGGTGTTGGACTGGAATTTGTGCTCGTGCAAGTAATTGTAGGCCTCCTTGATGGGTTCAGCCAAAGACGCATCTTGCTCTGATAGCTTGGCCAAGTAGAGAGTCAACACACGGAAGAAATTGTGGAAATCGTTCGACGCACGTATAACTTGGAAGTACCCTCTCCAAGCAAGCAAGTTTTCCGGGTCGATTTGCGTGGCCTTGACGAATGCCTTCTCGGCAGGCGCTAGTTGGCCTTGGAGCTGATATGCCTTACCCTTGAACACGTGGGCAAAGTAGTTGTTTTTGTCGGCAGCAATTGCCTCGTCTGCATAGTAGATGGCATTTTCGGTATCCATACGCTCGATTGCGGCCTTGGAGGCCTTGAGCAGCTGTTTCACGGACATGTGGCGAAGTATGGACTCTGGAGTGTAGTGTAGTGTTTGACAGTGCGCTCAGGTGCGGGACCCAGAGGGACTGCAGAAAGCACCGTTCCAGTCCACTGCATCAGAAAGTCCACTACAGAAAGTCCACTACAGAAAGTCCACTAGGTCTTAATGTTATATGTAGACGAAGAAGAAATAATTTGGCAGAAAGAGTTTTAAGTATGTTTCAGAATATCCAAAGTGCATTTCCTTTTTTTTTTCTTTTTTTTTTATTCCATTTCTTTCCTTTTTGGTGCTCTTGTTCCTGTTGATAATTGTTCTTGGGACACTGGATCAGAGGCTCACGTGCGCGGACTCATCACGAAAAATCACGACCCACTGCTACTCCCGTCCAGCGATGGCTACACTCTCCGAAGCGTCCAAAACGCAGTCGGCGTCGTCTCACGTCTACACACGGCTCGCTAGCGACACGCTAGGCGAAACCGCTGCCGTGGTGATTTCCTCGCTCATCAGTTATGGCCGCTCCACTGCCAAGGACATTTGTAGCAGGACAAAGCTCACGCTCAAACAAGTCCGCACAGCTTTGGTGTCTCTTATACAGCTCAATGCAATCAGCTACTGGACGGAGAAGAACGTGACCCATTTCTACTTCAAGGAGTTGGGCATGCAGGTGTTGCTTCATGCTGGCGAGATCATCACCCACATCAAGTCGCTTTATGGCGAGGAAGCGGCGGAGGTGGTGCAAAACATCATTGAAAATGGTAACATCCGGGTGAAGGATTATGTGGCCAGTTTTGACCTCGAGACCCAGTACAACAAAATGGCCGTGTTGGTGCGTCTTTACAATGGAGGCTGGCTCCGAAGATTGCAATCAGTGGATTTCAGTCCGCTTGCTGATTTGTGGAACCAGTTGTACCAGGAAACCTTAAAAAACACCCCGCGCAGTGCCACCATCAGTGAGGTCAAGCGGGTGGCCGAGGCCAAAGCTCAGACCAAGGTCAAACTAGACAATGTGCTAGCTGAAGGGCAAAGCACCAAGGATGCATTCCACGTGGAAAACGGGATCCATAAGCTACGCCCCGAGTTGACGTTGATCCTTAACTTCCAGAGATACGAGAAGTTTTCCCGGAGCAGGGCACTTGTCAGCTTGGCCAACTCACGGTTGGGCTTGATCACGGCTCAAATCTACGCTGCATGTTGTTCTTTGATCGAGCAGAAATCTCCTGATTTGAGCCACCCCCACTTAAAAATTGATGGGTTGATCACGGATCCCGAGGAGAAACTGACCTTTCTCCGTTCCATTGAAAATGGTCTCGTGGATAATAAGTTGACGGTGTTTTCGGTCCGAGACGTTGCTCGAGCCTTGCCCAAGGACTTGGATTTGAGAAATTCCATTCTCACTCAAAACTTCTTAAAGCCTAAAAAGAGAGTCATCCTGGACTCCGATGGAAACGCGGCCAAGAGAATCAAGCTAGAAGACGGACTCCTTGACCCTGTGAGTGACGTTGATGGTGTCAATGAGCTCGGGGTCAATGGTATCGATGAGGATAGCTTCAACGGGGCTGACGATAGCACCGAGTTTCATTCGATTGACTTGGTCAACGAACACATGCGCCTCTTGTGTACCAGCAACATCACCTTTGCCCTTGAAACGGCTCCGGGCTCCTACACCATTCCTTTCTTGCAGCTTTCCAAGAACGTGAAGCAGCTCCATTACGATACATTGATCAAAACCACGCTCGGATACAATGCGTTCCGAGTCATGAGATGTATCAAGGACATGAAGTTGGTGGACGAAAAAGCCATCTCGAACCTGGTGTTGTTGAAAGAAAAGACCGTCAAGAGTGAAGTGTTCAAGTTGGTCACCCATAATGTGGTGGAGCTCCAGGAAGTGCCCCGCAGTGCCGATAGAGCAGCACTGAAAACCTTCTACTTATTCCGTCACAAGGAGTTTAGTTCCTACAGTGCCATGGCCCAGTCTTTGCTCTTCACTATGGGCGAGATCCTCAACAACATTGAGAACTTCAAGCTGGACCACCGAATATTACTCGACAAGTGTGAGAGAGAGGACGTCAAGGGCCACGAGGAGGAGTTTCTCTTGGACTCCGAACTCAAGGTGCTCCGTGATCTCCAGTTGCGGGAAGTGGGCAATATCGGCCGCTTCAACCGGGTAAAATGGCTCTACTTTATCTTTGGACTTCTCTAAGAACATCTACATTGGGTTCCCCATCATTAAATCATAAATCATAAATCATCAAATAATTTAGAAAATAAAATTGAAAATAAAATTGAAAATAAAATTGAAAATAAAATTGAAAATAAAATTGAAAAGTTGTTAAATTCATCATAACAAACAGAAGTGATTTATCAGGACATTAACTCAGGTCAATTTACCAGTATGAGATCCATCACGCGGTCACGTGCGCGCAGACGGTACCGCAACAACCAAAGCGATCTAGCTATGTAATCAAGCATACATGAGTCCGTCCAACTATACCCGGCCAGCCAAAAACGGCAAGCCCGGCCACCAGGGCAAGCTGCAGAGTCCCACATTATCACTGCAAATCTCGCTCTCCACAGAGGAAAATGATAAGCTTTTAGATTGGATCGACAGCCTCAAGTCCAGAGTGGACACTACCTTCGACAAACAAAAGCAGGAACACGACCAGCTCGTGCAAGAGAGCAACCAGGAAAAGATCCGCCAGCAGTACCGTCAACAGATTCTGCTGGCGGCGTTTGACAAATTGGGTCAATTCTTAAACACTCCGCTACAAAAGCAAGAAAACAGATACCAAAGTGACAGATACACAAATGGTGGATATGCAAATGACAGATACAATGAAAACAGATATTCAAAAGAGAACGAAGATGGCGATGAAGAATCGGAGGGATTTGACATTGTGGACGAAGAAATTGATATGGACGAACCCATTGACTATGACCAAGAGAGCGATGGTCTGGGTGCAGAACACAGATCTGAAGATCAAGATCCGGAATCCCCCGAAAATTATGGGGGAGAAGGAGAAGCCAGCGACGATGCAATTGAGATCATTTCCGATGAGTCCGAGCCCGAAACAAAGCCTATTGTCAGCATGGACTCTCTTCGAAATAGGCCCAGGCTCAATGACTATAACACACGTGCCGAAAACAACTACCCTGAAGAAGACAGCTATGAAGACGAAATGGAAGGTTTTGAAGATGAAGACGAAATAGAAGGTTTTGGGGACGAAGCCGAGGAAGAAGATGAAATACAAGAAGGGTTTCAGGACGAAGCTGAAGTCATGGAGTACTCAAATGACGAATTTGAAGCTGAAGAGTCTGGAAATGAGGACCTTGAAGCTGAAGAGTCTACAGGTGATGAATCTGAAAAGGATGACTTTGAACACCATGAAAAATCAGACCTCCATGACATGTTGGAGGAGTATCTGCACTCCGAAGCTGAAGCACCACAACCGCAAAGCCATGAAGTATTTGGTGACCAAAACGTTCTTGAAGAGCGTTTAAGTCCAGAAGAAACCGGTTTGGGCAAAGAACTCGATAGTCTAGTGGCTAACCAGTACCTAGCACAAGAAGCCTTGGCGAAATACCTGGAGCACGCTTCAAACACGGGATTGGCGGAGGAAATCCAAGACTTTGAGGAAATCATTGAGGATGTGGAACTGGCTACAAGAATGGAAGAGCAAAGTGAAACTGTCAATGCATTCGACCATGCAGTGCAGGAAGAGAGTGGTGAAGAGGTTTTCCATGAAACCGAACCGTTCAAGGAAGAAATTCAGCAACCGGTTGAGCTCGCTACTGCCAGTGACTCTATGGCTTCAGCAAATGGGTCTCTGGAAATTACACAGTCATTCATTTCCGCAGCTGATATGTTTGAGAATAAAGACATCGATGAAAATAATGACATCGACGAAAATAATGACATCGCCGGTGCCGAACATGATAACAATTTCTTTTCCGTGTTGGCACACGAGGTTTTGCAAAATGAGTCTCCCGATTCTGACTCTATGGATCAAAGTCTAACTGCCGCAATACAACAACCTACAGAAATGACCTCCACACCCATTCATGTGGAAGTGGTCGCTACTGATAGCCACGATCTGGATTCAGATGATCTTATGAAAGGCATAGAGGAAAATGAAGCCGAGGATATGGCTGTTGACAACGCAGCCGATATTCTGTCCAATGAAAGCGTGAGTTCTGAGCAGACTTTAGCCACTGAACCCACTCACAAACCGCCAACGCCGGTGTTCCGTTCCATTCTGGCAGAGGATCCTCTAGATACGTTGAAGACTCTACGAGAGGCAGAAAAACGGTACAAGATCAAGCTTGAGTCTGTTCGCGATCTCAAGAGTGAGCTCAATTTGCCCTCAGAGTCAAGTGAAGCAGAGCTGATGAGTGAAGGGGAGTCGCATGTGGCTGAACCCTTTGCATTCTTCGGTCCCAAGCCGGAAGTTCCTGTTTTGGAAGAGATTCTGGACCTGACTGAAGTGGAGTCTTCGGAAGATGAGTCCAGTGCAATTTTTGTGGATGAGCCCGTCACGAAGGAAGAGACTCTTGTGCTTTACGACGAATACACGGAGTTTGCCCCAGGCATTCTGTTACACCCAAGCTCTATCGAGGAGCCCAAACAAAGTACCGGATCTTACACGGCTGCCACTTCCATCTTCAAGTTTGTGGACGATTCAGACGACGAGCCCTTGATAGAGCCCACAGAAGTATTGGAGCCTCTGGAGCCGCCTGAGGATGTGGCAGTGGAAACCATGGAGGAAGCCACCGAAGTGATTGTACCGACGCACATTGAAGAGTTCGAGGAGCTTCTTTCGAAAGTTTCAACAGTATCGAGTGAAGCTGAGGAATCCAGGAAGAGATCAGCAGAAGTCGATGATAACCCGTCGCCTTTGAAGCGAATCAAGAAGATTTTCCTGACGTTAAACCCATTTAGCTGGTCTAAATCCGAGAAAGCTGAGGTTTCGGAGCCAACGGAGAACCTGGATGGCTACTCGGCCGTGCCATCGGATCAGGAAGTGGAGGATGCAATAGGTGAGGAGATTACAGAGCTTATTGCGGAGGAGCTCAGTAAGGTGGAGAGCCTGGACCTAGACAGCGAGCATTCTGGAGAGTCTGAAGTTTCAGAAGATGAAATCCAGGATTCTGATGACGGTTCTCGTCAGGACACTTTATCTGCTCTTCTGAAACCTTTGACAGAGGCTGTGGAGTACGTCGACAAGGTGATGGACATTTCTGCAGAGCCTGTTCAAGAGAAGGATATCTCGCACGAGTCTGGTTCTGAATCTGCAACGATAATCGAGCAAGTGATCGATGCTCTGAATGATGCCATGGAATACATTGAAAAGGTGGTTGACGAGCCAATTGAAGATATGAAAACGATGGAGGTGCCAATGGAAGATATTGAAATGATGAAGGAGCCAGTTAAAGAGGGGCTGCTTGATGAGGATGTGGAGATGATTGAAGATACCAATGGGCCAGATACTAATCACGAGAGCGAGCTTCCCATTACTTCTCAAATAGGAAACTCGGTTGCTGCCCAAAAGGAAGTTTTGGAAACAGCTATCGAGAGTGCTTCTGAAGTGATGGGCAAAATCAATGATGTTTTCCAAGAACCTGTTGATGAGAAACCCTTTGCTGATGCTACTAGAAAGGAAAGAGTTAAAAGAATGAGAGCTGTTGTCGAGGACCTTGATCAAAAACCTGTATTGACGCAAGGCTCTGAAGATGGTGTTTCCCTTCTTGATGCCTTGCACCCGGTGGCAGATGCTGTTGACTATATTGAGGATGTCATTGAGGAACCTGCGGAAGACGTTTCTGACGACCTGTTGGAATATCATGACTCCGACAATTTGCCTTTGGCTCAAGCAGCTTCAAGTGTTGTTGAAAAGATCCAGGAGGCCGTGGAAGAACCAGCAGCTACCGTGAGTGACAAGCAAAGTGGATCTCCAAGTGGTGAAGTCCATGAAGCCGAACCTGAAGAACCGCAAATTGCATTGGAAGCGGCAAGCAAAGTGATTGAACGTTTAGATGAAGCCCGGGATGCAGTCCTAGACTCTCCAAAGGAGAGCGAACAAGAAATAAGTGATCAAGACTCTCCAATGGCAGACGCGGACGATAAGAATGAGCAATTTTCTGATGCTCTTGGGCCAGCATCTGCAGTCTTTGAGTATATCGAGAGTGCAGTAGAAGCGCCTGCTCAGGTGTCAGAAGATGATCAGGAACGTGAACCTGAAGAGAATGAAGAGGGTGAAAATGAAGTGGTTGCAAGTGATAGTAAAAGCAATGGCTCTACTCCACTGGTGCTGGGTGCAGTACATGAGCTAGTCAATGTGGTTCAAGATGCGGTTGAAGAACAGGCAGAAGAGCCGATGGAGCTCGACGGAAAACTGGTTGAAACTGAAAGAATCCCAGAGTCAGAAGAGAAAGAACCTGCATTGGATCCTCCAAAGGACCCATTTGTTGCAGTTGCCGAGACTTTAGACTATGTGGGTGAGAAATTGGGTGATGCAGTCCATAACTTGGTCGATGAAACCAAAGATCCTGAGGAAAACACCGAAAACGAACGCAAGACTAGCTTGGACCAGGCTGTGGAAACCCCTATTCAATCAGCTCTCGGGCATATTTCCTCCGGAGTTCAAAGCACACTAGAGCCAATCAAGGATGTTGTTGAGTGCATTGAGTCTAATGTGGAGGCACCAACAGAAGGAACTGAATCGGGAAATGAACTGGCTCAAGAAAATGAACTGGTCTCTGCTGAAGACAGTGAATTGAATCCGACTAAGCTGAATCTGCTAGCTGAAGAAAATATACCAGCTGAGGAGAATCTGTCAAGCGAAGATGACCTAGCTTCTGCAAACAGAATCCGTCAATTACGGCAGGAAAAGCTACAAGACTTTGCTAATAGTTTAAAGGAGCCTGCTGAGAAGCGCAGTTCTTGGCAAAATGCACTCAGTCCAGTCACTTCATTCTTGACGAAATCTCATGGAACTGGTGAAACAGAGAATGTTGACGAAGACATGGAGATCGATGAACCAGAAGAAAGGGAGGATAACTCAGCACATGAAGCACCAGAGCATGAGTCAAACATATCCAAGTCTCCCCGTCGCTCAGACAGAAACAAAAAGAGCACCGAAGCTACGAACCAGATTCTCAAGCTCTTCAGGGAAAGAGCAGATGAAGTCCTCACCAAGAAATTGAAGGATGCCTCCACCGAAGCTGGAACTGAGCAGAATGAGGATAATGAGAATGAAGAGAATAATGAGAAGGAAGAGATTGAAGAGAATGAAGAGAATGAAGAGAATGAAGAAGCTGACGATAATGAACAGGCTGGGAATGAAGAAGCTGAAGAGGCTGAAGGTCTTATAAACGAAGACGAGACGAACAAGAGTGTGAAGAACACTGAAGTTGATACTCATCAATCTGATCACAACAGCAATGAAAGCGACGGTGAGAGGGACAGTGAGAATGACAGTGAGAGTGCTAGCGAAAGCGACCGGACGGTTGGAGATGCAGACGAGAGTTTTGCTCCAAGCATAAGGATAACCGATATCGATTCCTCTCCCCGGGTAACTAGAAGCGGACGTTACTTGCGCAGCATGGGCCCCGCACCCAAAGAAACGGACCACATACCCACGCCCAAAAAGGAGTATGGTCATGGTGGAGAGGACACATCGCCCCAAGTCAAGCAAGAAAACCCAGAGGAAAGTGATCACCAATTTGAGTTCAATAAACTGGATGATCACAGTGAAAAGAATGAGCCCATTGTCAAGAGCGAACCAAGTGAAATGAATGACTTGAGTGAAAAGAAAGAACCGATTGACAAGAGTGATTTCAGTGAAAAGCATGAGTCCGCTGAAAAGACTGAACCCAGTGACAAAAAGGAAGTCAGTGAAAGTCAAGAGGGAACCGCTGCAGAAGAACCCACTGGAATGAGTGGTAAAGAGGAACCCATGGTGGAGTCCGAAGAAGCCGAGAACAACCCAGTTGAGGCAAAGATTGAAGATTCTTCCCCAGTCAAGAAACCCAGGCGCAAGACTCGTAAGGCCAAAGCAAAGTATAGCCAGCAAGTCAGCCCCAGCCAACTCCTCGAGTCGCCTGCTTCCCGTACACGGTCGAAATCACCCATCAAGAGAAGCATTCAAGAACTCGCGTCTACTGTCACCGAGCCTCCTAAAAAGAGACGTCGAGGTCGCCCAAGAAAGCATAAGATGACGCCCGAAGAGGAGCACGAGGCGAACACACGAGGAAGAGGCCGCCATAGAGACTGATCTAGAATAGAAGTATAGTCCATTAGAAAAGTATATACGTGATTTCTAAAGAAGAATGGTCTATGAGTGATTTATATGTACAGATTCACAGTCTATAAGGTCAGAAGAAGTGCTTCATGGAGAACTCGTAGGTCCCAAAGAACACCATATTTACAAGAAACGACCGGGACACTGACACTCCTAAGCCTCGGTACATGCGTCTTTCAAACACCAAGGTGCGGATCCTCTCCGGAAGCGGCTCGAGGCCCAGCTCCTTGCGTAACGTATTGGTTATAACATCCTTTTGGATAAGCGACTTTGTTGTGTCTATTGGGAAGATCACGGCCCAGCAGGTCACACCAGACATTCCGCCGGCAATGAGAATGGAGATGGGCGAAGACTCCGTGGCTGTGCCATTGAGCAACGAGTTGCATGCCCATTTGAATGTTTCGTACACGGCGTAGTATACACCGGATCCAGCACCGTCCCGGATCAACTGGTACTTGAAACCTGTGTATAGTCCCATGGTCCCATTGTGTTTGACAATAGATCTGACAGCCTCCATAGTAGATTGTCTTAGAACAGGGGTCGAGGATTTTGGTACCACTTTGGGTGTCACTTGTGATGTCCCTGTAGATGTGCCTGAAGATGACACTTGGGATGGGGTCACTTTAGGTGTTGCACTCAAAGAGTCTGCACTTTGGCCATGGAATTGCTGGTTCTGTGCAAGAGTGGCAATCTGGGAGTAATTCTTGGTGAATTCAAAAGGGCACGAAAGCATCGTAGAACCCATGCCGGAAATGGCACCAGCCATAAAACATACTGGCACATTCATGAGAAAAGGATTAAGCCCATCACCCAAGGAATTCCACGAGTACAAGGCGTTATAGCAAACAGGCTTGATGCCAGTGAAAAGTGAAACGTTGAATGAACGGACAAATGCTGTGGAAAAAAGAGGAGCCCATATGCCTCTATAGAAGCCACCGAGCCCATCGTACTTGAAAGTCTTTGTCACACAATCCAACACCAGGGTGAACTTCTTGTAGGATTGCATGCGGGTTTTGATTGTGTCGAACGGGAACCCAATCACGGTGGCCACGAACGAAGTGCCGTAGGCCAAGATGGTGGGCTTGTAAGGCGCCAAGCTGGGAGGAAACACCTGGATGGCCCGGGACCGGTCGATAGAGCCTGTGATTGCTGGAATCTCCTTGCTCATCTTGTGAAAAAGCGAGACCAATGGTAGTTCTAGTGGACAAAATGTCTAGGCTAGTAACCCTTTGGGACGGTATGTGTATATAAGGTAGCTCGGGATGGTGCTGGGCTCGGAGTATAGGATGAGATCGCGAACATCCAGATAAGCTGTACCGCGATAAGTGAGATGCACTGAGGCCTCAGTGCCTAATGGTGGATCTGCAATATATGGAAGCGCTGGAGATTTTTAAGGAAATCACTCGGTTTTCCATTGTCCCCTCCATGGCCTTTGTTTTCATGGCGCACTTATCCAAGATTCTCTTGGAGATGGTTTTTTTGTTTTCATTGTTTCACCGATGCACGTGGCCATGGGAAGACCGAGTCGCCGCGATGCGCGGTTTAGGCCCGCTGGGCAAGAAACCATCCATGGGAATAGATTATTGGAACAATCCATTGCAGCCAAACCCAGAGCTTATAGGAATACAGAGATCCGGCTTGTATGAAGGACTTCACTGCATACTACTTCTTTGATCGTCTTGTTTTTTTTTTTTTTCATTCGTATTGCTCCTGCACAACCCAATCTCTTACATTCTATTATCCTCTGTACCACACTTGTTATACATGCGTACAGTCTGCTCATCAGCGCACGCACTGTAGCCATCATGAACTAGTCCACACGGTATACCAAATCCAGGATTTACACTAGTAGAGATTTTTTTCCAATTTTTTATTTATTGGGGAAATAAAACAACATGATTGGTTCAAAGCGACTAACGCAAACCCAATTTCTTTTTTAAAAAGTATTTTTTCTGGCCCACCTTAGATTCCCACTGGCCGTGTTTTTCCCTTGTCACGTTTGCATTGTATTTGAATTTCGCCAAAAGTCTCCATTTTCTGGCCAAGTTCGCGCCTGCACGCTATACCAAAAAACACGCACAATACACCAAACTAAGCCTTTTCAACATCCCCACCCCACACATAAATTGCATTCCTCGTCCCCCTTCCTCTAAATCGCATACTTTCAAATGAACTTCTTGCGGCGCCGTAATGGCCACAATAACGCAAGCGGCTCCGAAGATGAAGGTGTGCTGCAGATCCACAAGTCTAGAAAGCCTCCCAACACAGCCTTTCGCCAACAACGACTCAAGGCTTGGCAGCCCATCCTCACCCCTAAGACGGTGATCCCACTTCTTTTCCTTGTGGCAGCCATTTTTGCTCCCTTGGGCGTGGTTTTGGTTTGGGCAACCTACAACGTGGAAAACTTGTCCATTAACTACACTCGGTGTGCCGAGGAGGCGCTGTCCCTGTACCAGCTGGTACCTTCCAAGTACACAGGCTGGCACTTCCGGCGGAAGAACGAAAACCCCAAATTCAAATGGAGAACCACCTCCAGCGACTCTGACGGAGATACCGTGTCCAAGTGTTACTTGCAGTTCAACTTGCCTCATGATATAAGTCCTCCCATTTTCTTATACTACCGGTTAACCAATTTCTTCCAGAACCACCGGAAGTATGTGGAGTCTTATGATATCAGCCAGATTGGTGGAAACAGTGTATCGGCTGGGTCCTTGACCTCGGATTGTAATCCCATCCGTGAACGTGGCGGAAAGCCCGTCTACCCATGCGGGCTCATAGCCAACTCGTTGTTCAACGACACGTTTTCCAACCCCGTGCTTCTAAACCCAACTAGTGGTCTGCTCAACGAGACCTATGTGCTTTCCTCGGACGACATCTCCTGGGCTTCTGACCGCAAGCACCGGTTCAAGAAGACTTCATATAAGGCATCCGACGTGGTGCCTCCCCCCAACTGGGCCAAACAGTACCCCAATGGCTACACCGACGAAAACCTTCCAGATCTTTCCCAGATGCAGCACTTGCAGAACTGGATGCGCACGGCAGCATTGCCCACCTTCTTGAAGTTGTACTCGAAGAATACCACCCAGGCGCTTTCCTCCGGCACTTACGAGATTGAGATCGGCTTGAACTACCCTGTCTCGAGCTACGGGGGCACCAAGTCATTGTTGATCACCACCAACTCCATCTTAGGCGGACGCAACATGAGTTTAGGCATAATTTACGTGGTGGTTGCTGTTCTCTGCTTGACCTGTGCAGTCGCGTTCTTCTTGCAGTACCTCATCAAGCCAAGAAGAATTGGTGACCATAACTTCTTGCAGGGTGGTGGTAGAGAAGGGCCCACAATGCGTGAACAGTTGTAAGGAAGTAAGAAAACCACATGCCGAGACCATTGAGAGATTGAAGATGAAACGTCTATGAAACCAGTGAAACTAAACTGGGAATTAGCGTGAATGGCCCATAAATTGCCCACGCACCCAACTCAGCTTACAGCAGCCATTCAAACATTTGCACGAAGAATCCATTCATGGAAAGTAACGAAGAGAGGCGAACAACGTGGGATAGTGTGAATAGGGCTTGAGATTTGCTCTACATGCAATCTTGTAAGAATAGAAGAAGAATTGAAGAAGACGACCTTTAGGCCTATCAAAAGGCGTTTGAGTCTAGAATAGGCATTTGAGTCTTGGGCCGTGTCTAAGAACTATTCAATACTCCAAGACTGACTTGATTCCCCAGCAATATGTAGTCGCGCGCTTTACCCTTAGCTTTCAGTGTGTAGTGTCCTCACCACTAAATCAAATTTGTCCGTTCACTGAGACTGAGATATATTAGCGGACAAAACATAGAGCATCCAATCCATTCAGAACTTTCCAGCAAATTAGACCGCAGATCTCACTTCAATCCTCGGGAACCCCCATCAGTTTTGCATCTGGTAATCGCCCCCAAAATGAACGTCAATCCTCATCTTCAATATTTACATGGCCAGTCTCAGCACCAGCAGTCCCAGCATCAGCAGAAGCTGCAACTGCAACAATCTCCCTCCCAAAGCGGTCAATCTCCTCAGATTTCTCAGTTGCAGATGCAACAACAGCGTCAGTTACAGCAGCAAAGACAACAGTTGATCAACCAACATCATCATCAACAACAACAACAACACCAGCAACAACAGCAACAACAACAACAACAGCAGCAGCAGCCCCACAGCACAGGCAACACGCTATTGGCCACACTCAATGCTGGCATGGATGGCGGCCAGAAGATGGTCAACAATGCGGGGCCCAATGCATTGAATTACTCCCAAAACGGTAACCCTTTGTTGCTGATACAACTGCAGATGCCCCAGCATAGATTTGCCAACCAGTCACAGCCCCAATCCCAGCAACAGCAACTTTCACAACAACAGCATCTTATGCCTCAGCAACTCCCGCTGCAGACCCAGCAGCAGGTGCCCATCATCAAGGAGGTGTGGAACTACAACTTGGAGTATGAGTTCAACAACTTGAGATCGTTCATAAATGATAAAACGGCATCTGTGTTTATTTCTATCCATCAGGAGATCCCTGGAATTGTGGCAAGACCCGTGGGCACGTTCAAGTCGTCATCCGACTACCATTTCCAGACCTTGCGTCTGAACTCGGACTTGTTGAATCTCATTCAGTTGTCGTTCTGCGCTGTGCAAATCAAAAACAATGAAATCAGCAATTCAATCATTTGGCAGTTCAACTTCCATTACGATTTGAGCGAACAGATGTTCAACGAAGAGCATTTGTCCATGCTTACTCTGACGTCTCAGATCAACTTTGCATCCCACGCAACGCAAGGAGTTCCCCAATTGGCATTTGCGGAGTTAATGATGGAAAGTGGTTTATTGTTGGACACTTCAATCAACTGGCTCTCGTACCACTCGGGCTACGACTTGGGCTTCCTTGTGAGCTTATTGACCAACGATATTTTGCCCAATGACGAAAACGAGTTTTTCTGGTGGTGCTCAAAGTTTTTCCCCAATTTCTACGATTTAAAACACATTGGAAACCAGCTTTCAACGGGCGGCAACAAGAGTTCCGGTACGGGTGCAGCTTCGTCTAATAACGACTCGGGCAATAATAATGGGGGTTTAGCAGGCTCCGATATCGAGAAGGGCTTGACTTCCAACAACAAACCCTCAGTGGAGTATTTGGCGGAGGAGTTGCAGTTGCTTCCAATTTCCCCCATCATTCGCCAATTTTTCGCATCGCCTTCGCTTGGTCAGTTTGCAGGTGCTCCCCCCACTCAGCAGATGACCTCCACGTTACATGCGTACTTGCTAATGGAGTGCTTTAAGGAGCTTTACAGGCAGGTCAACTCGGACATGGGTATTTTTCAGAAATACAAGGGGTACCTTTGGGGCCTTGGTGATGTATTTGAGGGGGTCAAGTCTTTGAAGTCGAACAACAACAAGAAAACAAAGCAGTTCTCATGAGAGAAGTTGGCATTCAGCATTATTCCTGCCAATGCGGTTCACATCGGATACGTTTCGCTACACTGGGGACAAGTATGTGTGTATATAATTAGATAATCCGATCCCAAATCTTACCCTGAATTTCACGATAATACCAAAGAAGCCATTTTAGTCTTTCAGTTCAGCAGAACCCTCGTCCTGCTCCTCTTCTCCGGTAACTTCTGCTTCTTCCTCAGCAACCTCTGGCTCTTCTGCCTCATCCTCGTCTAATCTCAATCTCTTGGCACTCTTCTCGCCCTGTTTCTCAGCCTCTCTCTCAGCTCTCTTACGCTTATGCTCAGCCCTTCTATCGACACCTCCAGTTCTAACCTCGTCGTCCTTAGGAGGCATGACGAACCATGGAATCTTTCCTCTATTGAAATCATTCAACACCAATTTGGCAATAGCACACTCGTCTGGCTCTCCTCCCTTTAACAATCTTCCGTGCTTTCTGGCAATGAGCTCAATGAACTCAGTACTGGCATCCTCCAACAATTCTGGGTCTTCCTCGAAATTCTTCCATCCTTTCACTTCGTAGGTTCTCTCCAAATGCTTTCTCTCACATTTTTTGAGCAATTCAGGAATATACTGTTCAGGTCCCGAAACGTTCTCGACTCTCACCACACCACGGAAAAGAATATCTGACTGAGAGTCTTTACTGCTTGGGGGCACAATACCAGGACAGTCAATCAAGAAGATTCTCTTCATTAATGTGATGTATTGCCACACCTTCGTCTCTCCAGGAATAGGAGCCACAGTACACACCTTCTTCTGGCGCAATGTGTTGATGATCGAAGATTTTCCTGTGTTTGGGTAGCCAATGAAGCCAACGGAGATTTGTTTTCTGTCTGAATGCAAAGTAGAGAACTGACGCAAAAGCTGGATCAACGATCCTTTACCAAAGGAGTTCGTGATGGATGCGTGGAATGCAAGGGTGGGGAATGATTTAGATAGGTGTTTGACCCAAGCAGCCTGGTAGTTAGTATATGTTGTCATGAGGCAAAAAAAAAAAAAATGAAGGGAATTGTAGAGTAAAGATGAAAGAGAAGTAGTAGAGAGGGAATGTCGGATTCTTACTACGGACCTTACCGTTGCATTTGGTTAGGTCCAACTCAAAAGTCTCCGAGAATATCCTGGGGAGCTGGTAAAAACTACCAGCAGCGCAGACAAAACCCAGCCAGAACGGATGGGTCCTCCGAAAAGGGTCCACAGGCGGATATCCTTGATCTTCCAAAGCATTAACAGACAACGATGTGGGCGATGATACAGGATCATCAGATCGTCCCCCTGACTAAGGGCTTTGGGGTAAGTAAATATGAAAACATCATGAAAATGGAAATGGAAATGAAAATCCAAATGGAAAATCCGAATGAAATGAAAAAGAAAAAGAAAAATCCCAATGAAATGAAACAATGAAAAAAAAAAAAAAGACACATACCGCTACCCATGTAGGAATCAAGTCACATTTGTTCAACACGTAGATCAAATGTTTGTGGGGACATTCGTCCCGAATGTATTTCTCGACGGATTCACACCGCGTGCCCAAGGGGTCACGGGCATCCAAGACGTGGATCACCACATCCGAAGAGTCGATGACTTTATAGAGCTCATTCCAAATCCGCTTGGACTGACCCTTGTTGAAAATAGCCTCTTTGGCCTCCTGGGTAAAGTCGTCTTTGTCCAAGATCGAGCCTCCCATCAAGCCAAGAGTGGCGTCCAACTCTGCTTTTTCTTCAAACGTTTTGTGATCAGCAGTGGTGAGTTCTGCCAACTCCTCAAGAGACGAAGCCGCCTGCAGCCGAGGCTTCTTACGCTGCTGTTTTGGGCCAAACGCATGTTCATACGATTCTGTCTCGATGATCTTGGCGGTGGGCGATTCAGTCAGATCCTTCTCGTCCAACAACGACATTGGCAATCTGTTTCGACGCAACAACACCGAGTAAGTATCGTGTTTCTTGTCGCCCATAGCGTCTCTGAAGTGGGTCAAAGCATCCTGTGCAATGACACGGGTATTGCCAAACCATTTACGGTTTGGGTCCACGCGGGCCACGGGGGCATCTGTGGATTGCAAAGCAGCAGCCTTGACGATTTCACCCTTGGCATTACGAGTGGCCCGGCCAGACTTGTACATCAGAAGATGCTTGACTTTCTTGGCATCACGGTAGAAATTTTCTCCCTTGACTCGAAGATTGCCATCTCTCTTGTCGCCCTCCTTGACTCTGCGTTGTTTTTCCTTCTTGTGAACTCCCATTATGCTGGCAAAAGGTGAGTGAGTAGGAGAAAAGTTTTTGGTGCGATGCTTTTTGGCGGGAGTGTGTAGAAGCGCGATGCCTTCCGCCCTCATCACCTGGGAATCCGTCCAAATACGGACCGGGACATTTACCCAGGTGGGGGGCTGAATTTTTCATGGGTCCTGATTGATGTTTCTATTTTTTTTTTTTTTTTGAATTAGATTAAATCACTCACGACTTCTTGATTAAATGGCCTAGCGCTTGAATTGGCTCTAACCAATAAATTGTCATTTAACCTTCAGAATGGTCACGTGACCCCCGGGCCCACTTCTTCGTAGCTGCCCACACAAACAACATCTAGACTTCGCCATACTATAAACTTATGCCGAAAATTAGGTGAATCCATAGATACGAATATTTCTGGAACTTTTTATTTTTTGGGGAGGATGAAACGACCTGAGTCAATAGGTCGGAACTGGATATAAGCCCCGGAACTGCCACTCACACCCTCGGCATAGAATACGTCCCAGTAGTGGCCCACACACTAAATCAGTACGTGCAGATAATTAATGTTCAATGCACTTTGAGCCGGTTCAAAATTAGACCAGTAGGTTACGGTATTTATGGTAGTGCGCTACTCATAATGTATGTAGTGAACAGAGAAAAAGTATACGCACGGTGTCACCGGTGTTTTTGGATGTAGTGTAAAATACTGCTATTTCTGCGTTCAAGTCTCCAGTCCATTACTGCTCTGCTCAAAACCATACAAAAAAGTGGGAATTTTGGTTCACAGTTTTGGTGGCAGATTATCGATGTGTGATTGACAGTAATGAGACTCTAAGGAAATCACCCGTTGGAACGACATGGACCAGTCCCCAATTTTTTGGAATCATCAAATTATTCAAGTAATCAATTAAAAAAATAAACGAAAAAAAAGTGCTCGTCTAAAATCTAAATAAAAAATTATTATTGGGCCTTTGTTCTGGTAATATTCTGGTCTGTAGTGCTACGTTGTGGGTTCTTGATTTCTCACTGCGGCAGCTCATTTCACTCACTATTCCATAATAATGATGTGAGACGATCCTACGCCACTAGGGGCAAAAAAAAAAAAAGATGTTAGATAAATACTTCAATCGTTAACCACTCGAAATTTAACATGATTGAATTATAAATCACGGCCAAGGATTACCCAATCTGTATTTTATGCCTATCCAGTTTTATGCCTATCCAGAGTGCATACAGGCCCATCTCATCAAGGCCTCTGACTCCAAGACTAAGGCACAGTACTGGAATCGTCTAAAGGTCTGGTTTGACCGGGGAATTTTCACAAGAAAATCCCCACGTTTTGTCTTAGTATTTATCTTTATTTTTCTTTTTCGTGCCTCCTGGTAATTTCCTTTTTTGTCTTTTTGTCTTTCTGTCTTTTTCCTGTCTTTTTGTCCTCGTCCTGTCTAGACCCCCACACGATCTAGCCTGCGTCTGGGACCGGCTGCGCACAAATACTTGAGAGCCTCTACACCAAGCCAATATAAAACTCACCCACCATCACAGCTAATTTTTGGCTCTCAATTTCTGGCGCCTTTACAATATTTATTCACACTCAATACCCCCGTGACTGCCCAGTTGCTAGTTCTCATATCCCCAATTGCATATCATTGTGCCCATACCCAAACCCATCGCCTGCGCCTCAGCCACTAATTATCCCAATCTATGAGTGACCTTCGTTTCCTTGACAATTTGTCGCCTACCCAGGAGCATTTCCTTAAAAAGTTCCTCTTGGAAGCATGTCTTAGTGACGAGTTGCACGTGCTCTCCGAGCCTAGGTGCTTGGAGTACTTGGGCCCACCCTTCCGCCTGCCTAAAACCAACGATAAGCCCTACAACATGACCTTGCTTCGCTACTTCTTCGAGCACTTTATCGCCACCTTTCCTTTTGTGGCCATGAATCCAAAGAACAAGCAGGTGGAGTTCTGGCGTGACACCGTGCAGCCATTTGTGGAGAGCTTTAACGATAAGAGGATGTCGGGCTCGGCCCAACGCAAGGAAAACGCTACCAAGAGATCTCAGATCAGCACGCGGGCGTTGCGGATGATGCTTCTTTTTTTCAACTCCATGCTTAGCTCCAAGAAGGAGTTGGTTTATCTCAACAGTGATCACCTTAAGCCTTCGGACCAAGGCAAATTCGACAAGATCTCCCAAGCTCCCATCCTGGTGAAAGTAGGCTTGGATGATTTCCAGAGCCCTTCCAGTCTTAACGACTATCCGCTGATGAACTACATCAACAACTATAACATCAACATCATAGCGGTGGATATCATGTCGCGGGAGGTTTCTTATGGTTGGAACCTCAATCCGCTACACTACCTTACATCACCAAAACAAACTTACAATACCTTTGTCATCCAGGTGACCAGGCGCTCGAAAGATGGAGACTCATTTAAATACGAATCCCATTTTATCTCCAGATCTTATTCCGAGTTCAAAGCTTTGGAATCGAGCTTGAAAAGCACCTTCTCCAGATTGATGATCGGCAAGCTTCCTCTGAAATTTAAAAACGATAAGGGTGTCAGTTCTACAATTGATTACCAATTGGCTTCGGGAGCTAGTGAAACTCCCCCAATTATGGAGTCCGTTTCTCTGCAGCCATTCACCAGAGAAAACTCCTCCAAATTCCATAAGGAGAAGTTACGGTTGGCACTTCGGGGGTTCATCAACTCTCTTCTTTCGAAACCCGAGATTGCACACTCGAAGCCTTTCATTTCTTTTATCAACGACCCCTCCAAGAATTTTCATGAATTGTCCCCAGAACAGAGTGTGGATTACGAGCAACGTGCAGAACTCGAGCACAATAGACTTGTGACTCAAGAGGAATTCCAGGAACATATTTCAAGTGTGGTTTTTGAGTTGTCCAAAAACTTTGAGCGGTTTAAAGAAGAACTCATTGCAGATCCTAAAAAGCTCTCGCTGGTGTTTGAGGAGTTCAGTAAAAGCGAGCTGCTTGATGACGTTTCTCCACTCTTGGTGTCGTTCATGGAATGGTGTAAATTGGAGATTGCAGCCACGTTATATCAGCTATTCTTGACCCAGGACAATTCCAGTGAGTGGTTGCAGAAGTGCCGCAAATTCCATCGCTTGTTCCCTTACAGAGTGTGTTACGGAATCTTGAAGTATACCAATCCTATGAAGATAATGTCTCGAATTGTGGACCTTTTACTTCTTGATGTTCCTTCTTTCGGAAGAAAGAAACACGAGTCCAACAACTTGCTTTCAATGACCTTTGTTATGTTGTTGGATGAGGATTTAGGTGACTTTTCCAAGGAGCGGACCAAGATTTTGGGCAAAGAGTCGATGCGCCAACCTGAATGTGCTGTTTTCATTGAACGCATCAACTATTTCGTCAAGCAAGCTGATTTTACGTTGCAGACCGAGTTGAAGGAAGAGAATATGATGAAGAATTCGAACTTATTACTCACTATCTTGAGTTCTGATCTTATGCTTCCCAAGTTGAGTGAATCGGACCTTAAGTTTTACACCGAACAAATCTTGCCCTCTTATGAAGCATACAATAAATTGAACGACAAGGGATCCACTGAAAAAATGTCTCTTTATTTGCTTTTGGAACAATTGTTTCAGTTGGAGGTGCGGTCACGGGACAAGGAAAGCTTGAAGATGCTTTGGAAGGAGCCAGAACTCACGCAGCTCATCAAAAAGTTCCTTACGGTGTTCTACCAACCGCTCATGTCGGTGATGAAGAAGTGTGACGTGCATTTGGTCTTTTTGGACTGGCAGCACTTCCTTGATGATTTACTTGTGGAGCTCACGAAATTAGATGAAGGAGAAATGTACTTTTTGAGTACGCCCGAAATGTTTGACCGGTTCAAAAGCTTATTGGACAAGCACGAGAAAACAGTGTGGAGGTTTTTGCATGACTTGTACACCAAAGATGACCAGCAATTATTCATGAAGTTGATTGCTTGGATCGAGAGTTTTTTGGTGGCTATCCGCATCAAGTTCACTACACCGGAGAAAGTCAATCTCGACTTCTCCGCAATGCAGCCTAGCGAACCCATTGATGAGGAGAAATTCGTGAAGGACTTGAATACGAGAATCACGTTTATTTTGAAGAAGAGGTTTTTGCTTAAGAGCTGCATTGCCAATGCTGCATTGCCAAAGAAAGATGAGAAGAATGCACCCA
The DNA here is from genome assembly GCA_002370325.1 of Metschnikowia hawaiiensis. NCBI lineage: Eukaryota > Fungi > Ascomycota > Pichiomycetes > Serinales > Metschnikowiaceae > Metschnikowia > Metschnikowia hawaiiensis. The sequence continues at coordinate 70,858 of NLAM01001691.1, read as the reverse complement.
AGAAACCTAAAAAAGCGACTACGCATCAACAGGCAATTGATGAGAAATGGAACCAGATCAACAATCAGATCTTCGATATGCAGCCCCAAGAGTTTGGTATATCTGGCGAGGACTTTGAAGAGTTTAATTTGTCCAATTTGAACGAGGCAGGAGCATTTGGCGGTGACCATAAGAACGCCCAAATCTTCCGGGAAATTGCAGAGCTCGACAAGGCCATGAGGCAAGATACAGTTTCGGAAGTTGATAAGTTGATCGCGCCAACGCATGCCCAGATAAAAAGAGTGCTCGAGGCCGTTGCAGATGGTGAATCCCCCACCGTCCATTAGCGTCACACGACCTAGATGGTTCTAATTTTCTTGGCACTATGCACAGCCGGCATATTGGCTCGGGCTACATGGAAGTCTTGCATTTAACATTATTAATCCGCGCAACTTTAGCATTTACATGCAAGTGCGGATTTAGCTTGACAGTGAGCGTGAATGTAAGGGGACGTGGAGGGACGCGGCAAAGAAGAGGAAACTGGAGATACCTGGGGTAAAGAAAAATTCTAAATGCCCCCAATCGATACCAGCCCTCGTTCCTGCACAATTAAGGGCCAGTCTAGCTAACCATTCAATTTACTGCCTATGTAATCTTTCCTAATACTATTATTCCGACAGCTAATTATGTCACAGGGTGGAATTCCAAGTGGTGACGCCCGCCTGCATTTGTTGCATCCGGAGCATGCAGAGAGCAGCAACCTACATCTACGCGCAGAGGTACCACTCCGCCTTTAACTCAAATAAGGGTTGCCCCTGCTTTGAAAACACACAATGGATATTTAAATAGTGTGGAGACCAAGATAAAAAAAAACCTAAATTTCGGTAAAGACAGTAAGGTTTTTTGCATATGAAAGCAACTTGCAGTGGAACCTCGCGCTGGGGGTTTATCTTGTTTCTTGCATCACCTGAATGTGCATACAAAACGGCCCAGGAATACGGCATGATATCAGGGCTTGAGTTGTGAGCACCAATCACCTTTTTACATGATACATCCTAGCCGTTTCAAAACAATCCATACCACCACTCCTCTTCTTTCCCTGGACGTATCTACACTTCTTCACTCACGGACTACCCCATAAACATCCACATCCGGTTGGTGCATACATACCCCTTACATATTCAAGACTTTGATACCCCAGGTCCCTGAGACTGAAGAAGCTTCCGCTGACCGACTTTCTTTAAGCCACAACTCGAGAACACAAATCTTCATGCTTGAAAAAACGGGTCTAAAACGCATCCCGAAGAAATGGGTATTCACATCGTTGTTGGCCATCGTGCTAATCGACCTTTTGGTTCTTTCATACTTCCAGATCATCGGAGGCGTGGTGGAGGTCAACCAGTCCATGGAGAGATTCATAAACCCCACGGAGTTTCACCGCAAGGTTATTCCGCTCTTTTCCAAAATCGAACAGGACAAGGAACGCTTCTGGCTTACCAACAGTGGCTTGACGCATCTCAAGTGTGAGGTGCCTATTCACCAGGCATTTGCGTTCAACAACTCCATTGGTGCCGACGCTGTTTATTTTGACCCTCGTTTTACCATCTCAGTCTACATGAACGAGCTTGCTCAAACACCTCAACCGGAAGATTCCGAGTTGCCCGAGCTTCCGTTCCATTGGGCCGACTGGATAGATGTCACACTGCTCAATGCGCAGTTTGGCTTGGACCTGTCTAAGCGAACCACGTGCCAGCGGTTGAAAAACAGAATCCGGGGCCACCCCGACCCTAATCCTTTTTGCACCAACAAGAAAGACTTATCTGATGAGGAGTTGGAGATTGCTGGTTTTCGGAATCGCGCTCAGTTGCCCGAAGCCATAATCCACAACCACTGCAAGCACGAAAACCCCGCTTTCAACGCTATCCGCGTGTTCATGGCTAGCTCGTACACCATGACGAACCTTCCCAAGCCATACAAGGTGATCATTCTCAATGACGATTCTGTGGGTGGCACTTTCGAGTTTATGGTTAGCCAGACTCGGAATTCGAATCAAAGATTAATGTACAATGAAATGACCGAAAACTTCATCAACCAAAATGCCGACAAGACCGACAACGGCATAATGACCATCAATCACTTGGATGTTTATGAGAAGTTGAAAAAGAACATTAAGCCTCGCGTCATTCAACCCGAGGAAGATATCATGGGTATGCATAAAACCGTCAAAAGCCCCCCAGGAGCCAACAAGGATATCGATCTTAAAACAGAACATTTCGACTACCCCAGGGAGAAGATCGAGGATCAGATCAAGGAATACGAAGCCAAGGAAAACCGTACCATTCTTGAGGACAATTACTTAGAGGGCTTGAAGGAATGCTACAAATATAACGGCAAAAATGAGCCTACGTACTTCAAAATGGCACTTTTGGATATCCGCGAGAGAAGAAACGTCATGAAGGACTGGGGCTGGCACTACGACTGGCGCTTTTTCAGCGATGCTTTATTCTACGAAAAGGAAGGTTGGACAAAGGAAGAGCGTGTTGTCCGTACGAACATTATCTTGGAGCGTCTTTTGAGAAACTGGAACATTTTTGCCGAGGAAAAGGGCATTGTATCGTGGATTATGCATGGGCCGCTCTTGGCCTGGTACTGGGACGGGCTCATGTTCCCATACGACGTTGACATCGATATCCAGATGCCTATTCTGGAGTTGGCACGGTTGTCTCGTGACTACAACCAGACCCTTGTGGTGGAGAACCCAGCTGAGGGCTATGGTAAATTCTTGATTGATGTGGGTACTTTTATTCATAACAGAGATGAGTCCACCACAGGAAACCACATTGATGCACGGTTTGTGGATGTGGACTCGGGGATCTACATTGATATCACCGGTCTAGCCAAGCTGAACTTCAACTTGCCTCAGATGTACCACGATAACCCTATTGTGCATAAGGCAGACGGAGATGCTGATGCTGAAGTCTACAACGACCGCAGAAAACACTTTTACACGCTTCCACAACTCCTGCCGTTGCGCTACTCCATGATGAGTGGGGTTCCTCTCTTTGTGCCTAGCCAGATTGAGGAAAGGCTCAGATGGGAGTACTCCAAAGGCTTAGATCATTACGAGTTCCAAGGCTGGTATTTCGTGCCCAAGATACAGCTTTGGGTCATGAATCACAAATTGGCGGGTCTCTTTGAAGACAGCGAGATCAAGAATGAGAAAGGCGAATTGGACGTGGAGAAAATGGTGGGAAAGGTCAAAGAGATGAGCGACGACCAGATCCTCCAGTTATTGGAGGACGACGAGATTTTGGCTGAGTACTACCAGACCAGTACATTCACCGAGTGGCATATACACGAAAGGAAAATCTTATTTGATGCCGAGGGTAAGGACAACCGGACGGCATTCGACGACCCCAACACACAGAAAATCTACAACAACTTGGTAGGTCAAGTCTCGTTCAGCAAGCCTTTGAGAAAATGCTACTACGAGTATGACCAATACGATAGAAAGGCCCACCATAAAGATTAATGGGAGGCCATAATGCTTGATGCGAAAACCTATTCATACAGTAATGAACTCATTAGAGGTGAATGTGTGAATACTTAATTTATAGAGAAGAATTACAAAGTTAGAATTTAAAGTACTACAGAGAGGTTAACAAGAACACTAACACGTGTCACGTAGAGTAGAGAATATGGAGTAATGTATAGGCTACTCGGAGGCTATACACTATGATAAAGCACTATACAGGAATATACCATGTCATACCAAAAGTACCAGAATATACTAGCTAGCAGTAGAAAAGCTAACTGTTTTGCGAGGAAAAAAGTTCCATTACTATTGAAAATGTACCTTTTACTCAGTACGTGAATTGAGTGCTTCAGTTCTTGGTCTGCACGAGACTTCTTAGTGGAAGCTCCAGCACCCCAGAGACAAGGTACTTGCAAAAACTATATTATTACGCAGGCACGCGTCTCGATGAATACCATTCCAATTTAAAACCCCCAAAAAATTTTACATGGTAGTTGGGAAGTCCTGTACTAGAGCAGACACTGGCTAGTATACAGGAGTACATTGAGTCGGGGTAGTGAGTCAGTGTAGTGTAGGACTATAGTATTACGAGAAAATTAGTACAATACTGTACAATAATAGAGAAATAGCAGTGTAGTAGTATCGTGGTGTATTAATGGTATTTCCAACTATTTCCACCACTCACCATTCACTGACAATTCTGAAAACTACTCTATAATAGACCCACTTCCTTACTACTACCACAGTACACCAAAGTATACTACCGTCTGCTATACGCTACTGTGTACTCCACAAGCATCTTATTGTACACTACTATACTACATCCTCCAATACGAGTGTATACCTTTAATACTCTCCACAGTATAAGCCCTGGGCAGGGCTCGTAACCAGGTACCATAATCAGAGCACTGGGCAAAAATCAGGACCAGACGAGCATTTGTTTTGTATTTATATAGGTTCAGGTTTACAATATCCATAAGTATAATACTACTGTACTACTATACAACTGTACTACCATGAGTATGCTCTCCCATCACTACAACGACCTATTTAAACCATAGATGTCCATCTACATCTACCTAGTAAAGTGGCAACGATAAAAATTAATCGATCTAAACCATGAGCTTTACACTAGACTATTGACTATATGAAATGCTTGCCCGTTGTAAAGACCCAATTTCCAAATATAAGGTGTTGCACCTGCACATAAAGCCAGGCCCTCCTCCATCTACTCTAGTACTAACCATACATAATAATTCCATTTTAAACTTTTACATATTTACTCGGAGCTTGATGTCACAGGAATAACTATTAGCCATTTTTCTACTGTACTACACCACCACAGTAGATAGTTTATAAAACACTGTACTAGGCAATCCATAGTAGTGATTACTGGAGCAAGATCCAAGTGCATGTCTCTTAGTCACCGTTCAGGAGTCATCGAAATGCCTCCACTAATTTCTCCCTCCATATCTTCTACACCAGCCAACACATCGGTGGAGGTGTTAGTCCACTTCAAAAGGTTGGGTGTTGAAAAATAGGCTGCAACCCCCGGAATTGCTCCGCGGCACACCCGTGCACCAGACAAGGTCAGCAGAAAAAGGCCCAACGCAAACCCCCCTTTTTCGGCTCCGAATAATATGTAGATAGATTGGTTGGATTTCTGGAATTCCGGACATTACATTGGATGTTTTAGAATGTATTTCCATGGCGTGAGTGCTTGGTTATACCACGTACGCTGGGACTTCCGACGGCGCCCTCGGATCTCCCCCGATTGATCCAAAAATAACCATACCGTACACCAAATCACCAAACCTGTTGCATGTTTCACGTGGCGTATGTGTGACTACTATACTACCAGTATACCACATATACTTGTACATATACACCTATTTTTTTAGTTACAATAGTAAGTGTAGTGCCATAGTAGGGAGTACGAATCTTAGGGTGTACTGGTCTAGTCTAGTCGTGCAGTACGTTTAATGTAGCAAGCCCATAGATTCACCTGATAATGTCTACCTCTTTTTCTGTGGCTACTTGCATTTAAATATTCTATCCAACCACCTCTTACCCATTCCATAGCCTTACAATCCATTCTCTTCTATATAAACACCGACTTCTATATATAAACTACACGTCCTCTATATACCTACCGATCTGATTCAACTACAAGACCAAATTTATTTGTAATGTACATATTTCCCTAATTTCCTTTTGTTTCAACCTATTTATTCATATATTCCTGCACACAACCATCCTCACCTACACCTATTTCTACTTATAGCCATTCAATACTGTTATTCAGCATAGCTGGATTTTTCTCTCACCCAATTCTCTCCTTCCTTTACCTGCCACTTCTATTTATTGCCATACAATCACATCTCGAGATCCTTCTCTTTAGAAATACACCAGTACTTGCATTTTGGTTGGTTATTCAGATTAAACAATCGTTTTTTCAGGATTTTGGATTAGTAGTCGAGTATCCAGTCGGGCAGACTCGGATGCGGCTAAGACTATGACATTGTGATATTGAACAAGCTTTCCGTAGGTCAAATTCCAATACCTTCCGGCTTTTTCTATTCTCAGCAGAGGGATTCTTGGTCAAAAGCCTCATTCAAACATTGAAGGTAATATTCCGAAAATATAGTTGACCAAGAAGTTTATTATATCACTAAAAGTTTATTCTACAAAATGACATGTGGAAATTCTCGGGCTGTTTCAATACCTGGTACACTCAATATTTATAGACTACTAAGGAATATAAAACAACAGACAGGGAGCAGTACCAGAAGTACTACATCAGATCATAGAGTACTGCTGTGATACGATAGGGTTTAGAAAATAAATCCTACAGAAAATCAAAGTACAGGAAAACACATAGATTATTAGAGAATAGTGGCCAGTATGTCACAGTGTAGTAGAATTCAGGGAAATATATACTATTCAAAGCAGTTCAAGTAGTATAGTGTACTAGTGTAGGAGCCGAGCCCTGGAGTCCTGGGTATATCTAGAGCCCATCTCTAGAGATTATAGTAAATTTATATACAATACTATACTGTAAGAGCCAAGTAATTTTGTTGAATTTCAAGATGTTGTGGTGGACAAATCAGGAACTTTAGGGTGTTCGAGAATGGGAAGTACAGTGGAGTGGGTGACACTGGTCCGAGACCATATTTAGCGGTGATGGTGTACTGGGCTTTTTCAATGACATCATCGACAAGTGTGGACTGTGAAACACAAAGTAACATAACCATCCTGCACTGTAAAGAATGAACCATCCTGCATTGTAAAGAATGACCTATATGTATATAACCTTGCAGCATTGCCTGAAGTGGTACCTTTGGTCGAGTTGCGAAATCCGGCATGCAATGAGGGCCCGAAGAAAGATCCAAACTTCTGGCGTTCCAATGCGATAAGCGCACCGGGCGATTTAACCAAGTCACGAGACTCCCAGCCTTCCCACCCCCAAAGGTCTTTTTCACAATTTATTCCCTCCCCCATATTCTATAGTGAGATTTCCGCTTCTCTTGTAACCACCAACAAAAAACCACCCACGTGGTCTTTGAAATAAAAATCACATACCGCTTTGCCGGGCACGCCTGCACACAAACACCCCTATTTCAAGTGCGTTTCTTTTTCAGGTCCCATGTGCGAAGCGATCTATATATTAGCAGAACAATTATTTCACTTGTTCAGCCGCTCACGATACTGCCGCCTTGTTCTTGTTGCTTTGCCATAACTGCTTTTTACCCGCTAGTGTGTCTTTGCATTCCACTCCTTAGTGCTACTACACCTTTGGCAACTTCTACACGTCCATAGCATCATCCTAGAGTCATGTCAGCGACAGATACTCAGCTCCGGAACCGGTTCCATGAGCACAAGCATGAAGAAAGTCCAATTCCCGAACCAGAAAAGGGCCAGTCGGCGGAGGAGATTCTCATCGAGAAACTCGATCTTTTCTTGTCGTCCATAGAGCAAAGGCTCGATAGTTTCGATCAATACTTCAAAATCGGTGGTGCAGACCAAATCGCTTTTGATCCTTTAGATGATGGAAAGAAGGTGCCCGAAGTGCTTCATCCCAGTGGATCCAGCGGCTCGCTTACCCTGGCCACGTCTCACTTCCGGCGCTCCAGCTCAGCCTCTTTATCATCGTTAAAGTCATTCTCAATCTACAACCTCAATATGGTGTACGAACAACTAAGTACGGTCAAAGACCAGGTGCTCAAGACCTCGGTGTTGAACTTAGAGTACTTATACAAAACCTTAGATGACAAGTACAACGACCTCTTTAACCAGGACGGTCAGGATGCACTTGAGTTCTCGTTCAAGAACATCGAAAGCAACCGGGAGCTCTTGACCAACAAAATCATCACCAACCTCAACTATTTCGAGCAAAAGCTTGCACATATCGATGCATTAATCCGGTCTAAAACACCCCAGGCCACCTTTGATTATGATGCTGATGCTCGATTCAACCACCTCAAATTTTACAACTTCAACAAGGCTCTCAAGGCTGCGCAGGAAAAGTACCTACATTATTACCAGATACCATTGGGATGGCGTGAGAACCGGTACATCATTCACGGGTATCGGTTCAACCTCCACCACCGCGAAATGCTCAAGTCCATGTTCCATTTCAACCACAATGAAACGGGCAATATATGGACCCATTTCATTGGTGCACTTGTCATGGTGTACTTGGGAGTGGTGCATTTTCCATCGACCGCAGTATTTCGTCTGAACACCTTGGCCGATAATTTGGTTATGTACACATTTATTTTGGCTGCGTTGGAGTGTTTGGTCAGCTCGGTGTTATGGCACACGTACTCATGCTTTGCGCAACTCAAGGTCCGGAATCGCTTTGCTTGTGTGGACTATACGGGGATCACGGTGCTAATCACGTGCCTGGTGATTTCTGCCGAGTATTGCTCTTTATACCATTACCCCAAGTTGCTAGCTTCTTTCATGGTGTTCCTGCTGCTTTGCGGAATGGGAGGCTTTTTCTTTAATTGGTCCCCGGCTTTTGACAAGCCCGAATATCGCCCGTTGCGCATTGGGTTCTACATCACCTTAGCGTTCTTAGGTTCCATCACGTTTCTTTGCAAATGGTATTACGAGTGCTTCACCACCTCGTTCTACTTCTACCTGCCGCTCATATACAAATCCTTTGTGTGGTACTGGCTTGGAGTGGTGTTCTACGGAGGCCTTATTCCTGAACGGTGGAGATATGACATTCTTATCAACGAGGACGATGCATGCAGCCATACGCACAGTGCGCTGGAGATTTTATTGGGCCACGTTGAAAATAGCGGGGAAGAGGAGCTAAACACGTTACGTCACGAACTCCAGGCTCCGGGCTCTCAATCTGTGGAGAATTCCCGCAGAACACTGGAACTTTCGGATACCCAGGGCTCTGTGCATTCTGTAGAAAAGCGCGATCCTACATGCCAAAAAGATGCTGAACACTTTTTGGATGACGCCATCTTGCGCAAGCATTTCCCGGAAACCCCCACGCGCACTCCGTACCACCAGGATTTTTTTTCGCTTTGGTGGGTCGACTACATCTTCCTGAGCCATAATATTTGGCACGTGTTTGTGGTCCTAGGCGTGATTGGCCATTACTTGTGCATCATCGGCATGTTTGAGGATGTACATGGTCTCCACCCAGTGGCCACCTGAAAAGTGCTTCAATTTTGTCCTGCAGATGAAGGTGCAGTGTTGCAGGTAACCGAAAGCAGCTTGGCGTCTACACGGCGAAAGTGGCAGTTTTTTTTTTTGGTAGAGCCTGCGCTGGCTGAAGCATGGATGTTCTGAGATTGCAAAGCGATACATATGTTGGACATTTGGGAAATTTGCGACGATTTGGGAATTCCACGAAATTCCAAAAGGTGACCCATCTGAAACATTCCCGTGCTATTGTATTTGTGTTTCAGATACGAACCTAGACAGTGAGTATAAAATGGATGTTTACCCTAGCGCCTGAATGGTTGAATTAAAATAAAAAAAAAAACACCGAAAAAAACCGAAAAAAACCAAAAATAACTAAAACATACAAAAAAAAATAAATCCCGGACTGGAACTTCATGCAAGCGGGTGTTTTACTTCCAGACCGCCCGGGATAATGTATCAGCTAAATTTTAGATGTGCCTATAGGTGGATTTTATTGGCCCACAGGCTGAAGTGTGGAGAAGTCAAGTTTGCCCATGAGGCTGTGAAAAATGAAAAATGAAACTCCAGTAGCCAGAAATTTGCAACGTTACGGAATTTCATTTCTCCCCTTCTCATTTTATATACACGCTTTAAACCTCACCATAATATTCTACAACCAAATCTTCCTTTTATAGTGAGAGTTTCTTGGCCTGGTTGAATGTTTTTGCCTCGCATTTACTGAGAAGTCATTTGGAACGAGGCAATATCCTCTTGTATAGCGTTGCATCCTGCATATTTGCGGGTTGCTCTTTTTACGTATGTGCAGGAAGCCTAGAATGTTTCAGAATGTTGGGCGCCAATTTGTTATAAACACCAAAAGGGAAATCGCCTAAAAAGTTGACCGAATACAAGGATCGCCGGCGCCACCCAAATTCGGCGCCAGATTTTAAAATCTCCTTTCTCGAATTTATTGTAATGCAACACCTCCTCCTGCAGGTGGCGGAAAGCGTAAAAGAAGGTTGTGTCATGAGCGCAAGGGTCGATGCGCAGGGTGTATACTAAGTAGGCTTATACGCAAGACACCGGAAGAAAGACCCGAGGAAAAGAAAGCCATACACTGTCTCTAGTTTCGGCTGGGAGGCTTCAAGAGGGAATGCATTGAGATACGGAGCTTGATTGGCTCGGCGGCCTTGGAAACACTCTTTTCCTGCACCCTGTACATCCCAGTGATCTCGAACCTGAATTATTCGCTTTCCCCCATTGTCTACATCAGACCGTGTAAGCGATATAGGTTTGGCTTTAAGTCTGAATAGGAAGGTGAACCAAACTCGCAGCGCGGGCAAGTGCATGCAGTAGCATAAAATTTTCTGCAGTGCGGCTGGTTCTTTCTGCCCATATACCGCACCAGAAGCTGTTTCGGTAACTTCTTGTTTGAAATGACAGCAACCTTAAGCTTAATTAGGAATGCACAGATCACCTTACCGGAAATGCCCGGGTGAATTTGGGAAAGTTGCTGGGGTGACGCAGACCGAGTGGTCCGTACCCCACCTCGTATTGATTAGTCAGAAATCCGCCGTTCTAGATTCCCCCGCTGTGCAAGTCTCCACCCCAGCACCCAGAGCTCAATACCATTACATGCGGCATGAAGTGCGGCCGTACTGGTGTAGCTGCCACTTTGCGCGGCGTTATGCAGGATGTGATGAGGAATGAAATCACAAGCAGACAGCTGCATGAGCTGCAGAATTACATAATGATGCATCTAAAATTGGAGCAAAAATAAAAAATGCAAAAAAGAGCCGTGAATGCCTTAACATATATAAACACAGGGTGGCCCACATTTTTGCCGCTAATTCCCATACATTCCTTCCCTTTTTTATACCTTTCTAGAATCTAACCAAATATGGGTTTGATTAATAGAACTGCCACTTTTGGCCTTGAAGGGAGAAAGTTAAGAGCTGCCGTCACCATCATTGCTGTGACTGGTTTCTCCCTTTTCGGTTATGACCAAGGTTTAATGGCCGGTCTTATCACCGGTACTCAATTTAACGAGGAGTTTCCTCCTACTGACGAATCCAGAGGTAACAAGCATCACGTGACTGTCGTCCAGGGTGCGGTGACTGCCTGTTACGAGTTGGGATGTTTCTTTGGTGCCTTGTTTGCTCTTTTTAGAGGTGAGAAGATCGGAAGAAAGCCTTTGGTCTTTTCTGGTTCTCTCATCATTATCTTGGGTACTATTATTTCCGTCACAGCCTACAGAGAACACTGGGGTTTGGGACAATTCGTCGTTGGAAGAGTCATTACCGGTATTGGTAATGGTATGAACACTGCCACCATTCCTGTGTGGCAATCTGAAATGTCTAGAGCTGAGAACAGAGGTAGATTGGTCAACTTGGAGGGTTCCGTTGTTGCCATTGGTACCTTCATTGCTTACTGGTTGGACTTTGGACTTTCGTACGTTGACTCGTCTGTCCAATGGAGATTCCCAGTTGCTTTCCAGATCTTCTTCGCCCTTATCTTGTTTGTGGGTATCTTCAACTTGCCAGAGTCCCCAAGATGGTTGATTTCTAAGGACAGAAAGGAGGAGGCCGTTTACGTGCTCTCCAAGTTGAAGGGCTTGCCTGCTGACCACGACGAGGTGTACGCTGAAGTGACCGTTGTTCAAGAAGCTGTTACCAGATTTGCCAGATCTCAAGTTGGCTTCAAGGACTTGCTTTCGGGAGGTAAGACTCAACACTTCCAGAGAATGACCATCGGTGCTTCCACGCAATTCTTCCAGCAATTCACTGGATGTAACGCTGCCATCTACTACTCCACCGTGTTGTTCGAGACCACCATTTTCCACGGTAAGAGAAGATTGTCCTTGGTCCTTGGAGGTGTGTTCGCCACCATCTACGCCCTTTCTACCATTCCATCTTTCTTCTTGATCGACTCCTTTGGAAGAAGAAACTTGTTCTTGCTTGGAGCCACCGGTCAAGGTGTTTCCTTCTTGATCTCGTTCGCATGTTTGGTCAACCCAACCACCAACAATGCTAAGGGTGCTGCCGTGGGTATCTTCTTGTTCATCACCTTCTTCGGTTTCACCATCTTGCCATTGCCATGGATCTACCCCCCAGAGATCAACCCTATGAGAACCAGAACTGTTGCTACTGCCATCTCCACCTGTACCAACTGGATCACCAACTTTGGTGTTGTTATGTTCACGCCTATTTTCATGAACACCTCCGCATGGGGTGCATACTTGTTTTTCTCCGTGATGAACTTCATCTTCGTTCCTGTCATCTTCTTCTTCTACCCAGAGACTGCCGGTAGAACCTTGGAGGAAATCGACATCATCTTTGCCAAGGCCCACGTTGAAAAGCGTCAACCATGGAGAGTCGCTGCCACCTTGCCCAAGTTATCCCTCAAGCAAATTGAGGAGCACGGTAACCAATTGGGACTTTACGATGGTGACTTTGAGAAGGAGGGCTTCGATGTCAAGGAGGACGTCACCTCTCAAACTTCTTCTTCGGACAGACCCACTGACGGAGTCTTGACCCCAGAGAAGCCAGCTGGCCCGAACGAACACCCTATTGAAGTCTAACATAGCACACTAATTAATAATATACACTGATAATACTGCACGTAGCACCAATGAGTAGAGGCCCATTTCGACAAGTTTACGCTCCGCAGACACTACAATTTTGAGACCCAGGGGACATGGACCAAGAATTGAGATACCGAGGAACAAACCGTTTAAACATATAACCTAAAGAACGGCCAAGAGTAAGGAGGCCGTAACTACGGAGACATAGGCATTAAGCACCTGATTCAGACATGTGGTAAGAATGCAGATTTCAATTGTTCTGGAACAATTACCATGTTACGGCACAAGATGCCAACGTTATTTATGTCAATAATGGACTTAACCCCGAAAGGTCACGGCGTCACGTGACGCGGCGTTTGCACAGGCGCAAGCAGGCGCAAGCAGGCGCAAGCAGTAAATGAAAAGCGAGGGTCAACATGAGCGATATCGGACCTTGTTGGCGTGCATGATCAAATCGATCACTACCGTTCGAACAATGGAGCCCGTCTGCGGAGCCCAGCGAGCGCGCACCCCAGATTTCGGACTTGCAGGTGAAACGGAGTTACGCCCCACCACTCAACCCGTACACCAGGGAAAATCCGGGTTTTTCTGCCGTCCCGCAACCAAATGACGCTCGACTAAGTCTCGAGTGCGCCAACAGGGGAATCTTTAGCCGGATCGCTGACCATTTTTTTTCTTAGATTGGCCAAGAGTGCAACATGTCAAAAATGCACGCTAAAACCAAAACTGCCTCTTCTTTTACCTTCGCCCCTAATTTTCTCCCCCCCTCAAGGTTATTTGAGTGTATCTTTTTCTTCTGTCCCTGAGCTTCTTTGGTCACTAGGTTCCTCTGCATTGGTAGCGAACCGATTTGATGTGTGGGGGGTTAAGCTCGAGAGTAAGACGGTCTTAATCTTACCGTCTTAATCTCCTCCATTGTTACTGAGCCCCCCCTGGATAAGGAATTTACCGATTTGAGTGCCGATAACCACCCCCCTAAAAAAGCACCTATTGGGCGCCACACGCAACCCAGACAACGAGATCTGACATAGCCTGAGGTGCTGTGGCATGGGCTTCAGGTCAAGTCCCATCGAAGTCCGTGACGCCGCTCCATTGTGTACAGGCGCGGCCGCGTACCCCAAACCCCACCATTTTTGGCTAAAAGCACTTATCTCCGCACTTCTTTTTTTTCCTGGTCCACAAGCAAAACTTCCCTGACCACAGTGAAGATTTCAATCACTTCTATTCAAATAAAAGGTCTGATCTCTTCATTTTCGTCCCATCCCGACCGATTGCAAGCCCTCCCATTTCCTTGTGACAATCTAAAAAAGAAACGGCTTTACGGACTCAATGGAGGTCGGCACAAGACAAATCCGGACTTTTTCCAAAATGGACAGCTCGGGCGGCGAAAACGACCACCTGGACGAAAACAAGCCCAGGAAACGCGCCGATGCGGTTACGGTGCTAGCGGATGGAAATGTCCTCAAGCTCCAGAAGACCCGCCAGCGGAAAATCTTCAGCTGTGTGTATTGTCACTCCAAGAAAATCAAGTGCTCGCGGGAAAACCCCATTTGCAAAAATTGCCGGAGCAACAACATGGAGTGCAAGTATTTTGTGAATGAACGGGTCAGTCGCGGGGGCTCCAAGAAGTCCACGGCTGGCAGAAGGAGAAGCAGCCTCTCTGTGAATAGTGATCGCTCGGAAACCTACATGGACTCTGAGTCGGCCGCCAGTGAACTTCCGGATAGCGTACGGGTACGGGATTCGGATTACTCTAGTTTGACGTCCAATGGTTCGAATCTGCCCAATAAAGTGGAGGCTGATGACAACAAAGACCAGTTTATGGGCAACAGATGCAAGATTGAAACCATCAACGATGCTGTGAAAAACCCATATCTTACAAACGACCAAAAGGTGCCTACGAGCGATTCGGCTGTCAACCTCCAGAACTATGCATCGGCCTTTGTTTGCAACATCAGCTCGCCTAACCTAAGGGCAGCAAACCTCCACCTTCAGAATATGACTTCGTTCTCCCCCGATCTGACTCCTTCCAGTATGCTCCAGGCGCCAGTCATGAATTCAGGAAGTAACAACATCACCAACAAATTTTTTAACACCAACTATGCACCCAAACAGTCTGCATACTCAAGCTCAGAGGATCATTTTGCATTCAACATGAGTTCTTTCTCGTTCATTTCGCCCAATGAGGAGGATTTGCTCCAGGAGTCCCAGAAAGTGCATGCTGAGAAGCTGGGCAAAACTGGAGGAGAAGCAAAGACCGAGGATGCTATTTATACTGAGCGAAATGGTTTCAATGGCACCAACAGAGGCTTTAAGAACGAAACCATGGCCGAAACCACTCAATTGGTCACCACAAACTTTGTCGATGGTCCCTCTTCAGGCCTGCTGAACAACAACATCAGTGGATACTCGAAGGCGTCTGGTAACGCCTCTTTGAGTAACTCGCTCAACCCGTACGCATCTAATCCGGCAACCACCATCAACTACCTATATGGTACGAATGTCAACTACGATAACGTCAATCTTCTTCTGGACTTGCTTCGATACCTCCCCACGTCCAAAAAACGCTCATACGAGTTGATTGACCGCTATATGTCGTCAGTGCACATTCTCCTACCGATTCTTGTGAATATCGAGGAGTTTATTTTGGAACACGATCGGTACTGGACAAAATACGATCCTTACTCCGATTCAAGGGCAGGTTCTTATGGCGACTCCAAGCCCTCGGAAGACCATTTTGATTTCTTGCAGTTCTACACGCTCTACTTCCCTGTTCTTTACGCAGCTACCATCTCCGAGTTCGAGGAGTACGACAATCTTCTTTTGAACCAAGATATTGACACATATCTTAAAGCATTCAACAAAATCTGCCAGCATTACAACTATCCGCATGGGTTCAAGACCATCCCCATACTTTTGGGAAATGTGATCATCCAGTCAACATCGCCTAACCCCTCCACCATGGAAATGTCGCAGATCATCCGTTACGCTAAGTTCTTGCACTTACACAAAGATCCTCTGATCACGCTACGCATCACCGATTGGAAGGTCATCAAATTTCGGCGGATGCTATGGTGGGTGATTTTCGGCTTGGATACGCTAAGTAGCCACAACTTCTGCCTTCCGCCTGTATGCCGAGCTGATGACTTCAATGTGTTGATACCGGATGACCATGACCCAGTGTTCAATTCCAATGGAGATCTAGTGGAGAAAAGACTCAATGTGCCTGTTTTGGTGATGTCCATAAAGTTCCATTATGATCGTATTGTGAGCAAAATCGTCTACCAGCTTCACAATGGATTGTCGCTAGATATCACTGAGGATGAGGCTAACGACATCAAAGAAGAGATTGTCAAGTTGTTCCATTATGTCCATGAGGCGATTAGTCGCATAACCACCCACTACCTGACCAGTCCCCCCGCCACCGTGCAGGAAATGAACATCTTCCATTTTGTCAAAAACCATTCATGGAGTTTTGTGGACCGGGCCATGATGTTGCTCCATAAGAAGATCTTGGTTGCCGACTGCAAGAGTACAATCAAGTCCAACTCGGGTGTGCCCGAGAGCTACGAACTTACCATCGACACCCGAAAGTGCAAGAGCCTAGCATTGAGCGAGTTTGAAGACACGTACGGCAAAATGCAGGAGACGAATATCATCAAAAATTTCGACAACTCGTCCATCTCGCAGCTCCGGTTCAACCCCAATGAGCTCTTCTCGTATGAAAACCTCCAGAATAACTTGATTCCGTCCATCTTGCACAATCTCAATGATTTTCTCAAATACAATGACTTCATCAAGTTCGGCAAGTTCAACTGGTACATCAAGAGAACCATTCCGTTGGACTCCATCATCCTCTTGTTGGTGATTATATGCGTGAAGTTCAAGTATGACTTTATTGGGGTCAACGAACTCAAGATCTATGTGCAGTTGATCAGCAAGGTGTTGTTCATTTTCAACCGCAAGTACTTTAAGAACGAGAAGTACAAGCGAATGCTTAGCTTGACCAACTTGACATGGGAATACATTTTGAAGAAATACGATGTGCTCAAGCGCATTGACTTCACCAACGAGTTGGCCATAGAGTTCATGGACCACCAAGTCACCGGGTTCATGAACATGAGCGAGTTGTTCAGCGTCATGGATGTACCCCAACCTGCATTCATCCGGAATGGTGTCAACATGGGTGCCGTCCTAGGAAACGATGGTTCGTCTTCGCAGAGGTGGTATGCCAAACTGCATCACGGGGCCTCGATCAGCTTGGGTGCTGACGAACAAGTCGACAAGTTGATCAGCAGTGACAAGAGCGCAGAGGATACCAAGATCGAGCTCTTGCAGTTGAAGGAGAAGATATCTTATGATTTGAGAAACAACTTTGTGGATGTCAATGACTACTGCACATTTTACTCTTCGTTGGAGTCGATTTTGAACGAGCTCATGGAGTACATCAACGATTCGGGGTAGAGTGTGACGAACAACTTACTCTCATTGGATAAACGTGCTTCTCCATTTGGTGTGGTGATGAAATATAAGTGTCTGAATCTATATGGCTGTTACAGTGTATTGTGTATTGTTGTATTTGTATATTGGTACAATTGTCATGCCGTATGTACAAATATTCTAATGTAGAGCCCAATCTATTCATGACTCCTCTATTGCAGGTCTAATTTTGTTCGTGGCCAAACACTGGTGGAGACAACGGCTCGTAATTCCCATAGTACAAGTTGTCCCTGGGAGCAGCTCTGGAGTGGAGGTTGCGTAAGTCCAAGTGCTCTGGTTTCAATTCCGAGACCTTGGACACTCCAATCAACCGCATGTCGATTCTGATCTCCTCCCGCAAGAGATCAATGGCCTTGCGCACTCCAGCTTCCCCGTAGCAGGCATTGGCATACAAGAACACCCTGCCCAAACCAACGCCACGAGCACCCAAAGCTAAGCACTTGAGGATATCTCCACCACGACGCACGCCTCCATCGATGTAGATTTCGATTTTGTCATCAAGGCCCTTTTCTTTCAAAATAGGGTAGGCGTCGGCGAGCACTTCAATTGGGGCCCGCGAGTAGTCCAATTGCCGGCCTCCATGGTTCGACAACACCACTGCATCGATGCCCTTTTCGGCTGCAAGCACGATATCTTCAACACACTGGACTCCTTTCACGGCCACGGGGAGTTCGGTCCATGACTGAATGTCCTTGATATCGTTCCATGTGGCAGCCATGTTACGTCCATAGATGACACTGGATTTCAAGTCATCATGGTCGTTTTTTGTTTCGCCATGTGATGAAGCAGAGGAATCGCTGGTCTCCTTATTGTCAGGGTGACTTTCATCCTTGGACTTGGCGGCCTCCTCGGTAGAGTTCATGCGCTTTTCGGTGAGCAACCGGGCCTTCATGTCTTTTTCACGACGGCCCAATTCGGGAGTATCCACAGTCACGAAGATGGACTTGAGCCCTAACCGGTTCACATTCTTCACTATAGCCAGAGCATCTTCTGTCGACAAGAAGTAAAGCTGGTACCACTGGGTCTGATGCTTTGCAGCCGCAGCCACAATGTCTTCTGTGGGGAACGAAGCATACTGTGAAATCATCTGAATCACATTTTCCTTACCGCAGCCACGAGCAATGCCAAGTTCTCCATCAGGGTGGCCCAACTTGGCCTGCGCAGCCGCAGAACAGTAGAATGGCACGCCGGTGGGTGTTCCCAACATTTCAGTCAGAGTATCCACGCTATTCACATCCACCAAGACTCTAGGCTTGAAGAAAATGCGCAGGAATGCATTGTGGTTTTCCCGCAACGTGACCTCGTCTTCCGAGCCCGACGAGTAGTAGTACCACGCAGGTTCCAGAAGGGTCTTCTTGGCAATATACTCGAAATCAGTCACCGTGAAAATCTCATCGAGTGGCGGAATGTTCTGGCGCCACACCTCCTTATCTTCTTCATTTGTTTCCGTAATATCGGCCGCTTCCTCAAGCTCTCCAATCAATGGGCCAAGACATTCGGACGGTTCAAGGTATTTGTCCACGAAGTTCAGAGCATGGTATTTGTTGAAAATGGCCAGGGCATTCTTTCCAGCATACTTGAGGATGATGGACTCTCCGCCCGGATGCCTGGAGATAAAATCGGTTAAATCATACACTTTACCATTGATCACCACCCACACACCGTCTTCCTTGGAAGTATGTTTCTGCACCTCCTCCACGGTCTGGCCCTTTTTCTCCGTCTCCAAGCTGATGTGATTCGCGTAAAGATGCAGGGTTGCGGTGGAGGCCACCAATCCCGCGACTCCTAGAGCAAATGCCCATTTTTTGTAGGCCAGCGCTTTTTGGTGAGTAGTGCTAGCGTACCCGCGAGATACAGTCCGAACAATGGAGCTGGGTCTGGCCCACCGGGTTGCTAATCTCAGTGTACCTTTAAACATATTGCACAGAATCAAAAAAGAAAGGCTTGAAACTGTTTAGAAAGAAGAACTTGGTTAATTGAAGAAGTATGTTTCAAGTCAATTGCCCGTTCCGTACACCCCTGCTAAGTTGCTGTGGGGAAATTATTGCTTCCGGTATCTCCGTAGCGTGGTGCTTAAGAGTGGGGTCTGAAAAAGAATGTTGAGTGACACGGACCTAGTTGATGGTCGGCGGTAAAGATTGGCAAAAAATTGAAAGAATGGCAATCTGGAATCGGAATTGAAAGAAGCCGTGCCGAAAATGGGTTGTGGAGGTGTCAGCGCATTGCAACCTATTTTCATTGGCGGCGCTAAATACGTACTGACGTGCCCCACCTGTATAGTGGGGGGGTCTGGATGCACGAAGTGCAGCAACGTCCATGATGCGCGCTAACTTCCTTTCTGGGATCTGATTTAACGTGCATCCCGCGATTCTTATTTCTAGGCTATAAATGCCTAGAATCGGCACAAGTTCATCCCGGCAAAACTGACTGCTTTTCAAAGTGCCTACATCAATTGCATCCGTTTTAGGTCTTTTTACAAGAATACAGGTTCCCTGGCTGCATCCTTATTTTCGATCTTCCCCATAATGCCTGAGAAGTCCGCTAAGAAGATTGAGTCACCTGACCAATTTATCTTGAACGTGGTTGACGACATCCAGACTCAAAACTACACCAGAAGCAGAAATGCAGACACATGGCTGAACCTCCTCTCCCCTGAGGATTACATCACCCGAGAACAGGTTTTGGCTCTTTCCAAAATGGCCACCGCTGGACAAAATAAGCTTATGATCCTCACTTTGAGTTCCGTTGAGGACCCTTCTCTCCCCCTCTGCTCATGCGAAATAATGATCAGATCAGCATACAAGTACAGTTCGAGTGGAGAAAACCAAGTCAAGCGGGAGAATGTGCTTGGCGGCTGTATTGGAGGGGTTTTCTCTTATCCAGAAAACAGAGGAAGGGGATTGGCCACCATCATGATTGATAAGTTGGTAGCATTGATGAAACAACCCGAGTACTTGGGTCAGGACGGCTTTATCTTTTTGTACTCGGAAGTAGGGGAATTCTACGCCAGGAACGGGTTCAAGTCGTTCCACGTGCCTTTGCTCAATATAGCATTGGCTCCTTCGGGAAAGCCATACGAAAAACAAGACCACGTGCAGCTCATTGAGTATAAAGGGTTTACTGACTTATTCCGTGAATACAGCTCCCATTTAGACAAGACAATTAGAGAGAAAACCCTTGCTGATGGAAAGGACAGGCTCGCAATGGTTCCCACTGCTGATACCGTGGACTGGTTCCACTTGAGAACAAAATACTTTGGCACCAAGCTTTTCGGCAAGACCGATAACCCAATGGACCCCAAACAAGATACTTTGGAGGTGATAGACGAAAAGGCCCAGCTGGTGCAGCCACACTACTTTGGGCTCAAGTTGACTTGCAAAGACACAGGAAAAACGAAGGGTTTCATTGCATGGCAACAAGACTACGATAAAGATAAAAAAACAGGCGAGTTCCATAACCACGCCATAGTGCTCAAGACCTACGTTGACACCGAGCACTTTGATGAGACTCAAATAACCCATGAGCTTATTGAACAAATGAAGCAATACTTTGAGGCCGACCATGGGGTTCCGCAGCTCTCCAATTTCCACAGCATTGTCATATGGGAAAGCGAAATCAGCAAGCCTATGATCGAAGACTTGGTGCAAAAGTATAGCTGCAAAACTGGCCTTGCCAACTCGTCCATGAGTGCAATGCTATGCAACAATGCGGAGGAAGACGCGAAGCTTCGCAGTGGGCAGTTGCTCTGGGAGAACAACACCAAGCTCACTTGGTTCTGATAAAAAGATAATTAAATTATTTCACAAACGACTTTTCCGGTCTAACCCACTACTTTACCCATTTACCCATTTACCTATTTACCTATTTACCTATTTACCTATTTACCTAATGCATCCACGTCACATGACCCCGTTGGCCTGTTAATAATAAAAGCCTTTTGACGTACCCATCCGTAGGTCACGTGGCTCGCGATACTTCACGTTCGCATGTCCTTCACTATATATACCTCCACAATGGAGCTTCTTCCCGAAGGACAGAAAAACACCACCGAGGTGTTATGGGAGGACCAGCAGAAAATCAACCAGTTCTCTTCGCTCATCAACAAAAAGGATTCCTTGACGGACCTGCTTAATACGCTAAAGAGCGAAAAGGAATACATAGATGACTTGTCCATGGAAATCGAGCTTCTAGACGAAGAGGAGAAGATCCAGTACAAAATCGCCGACTCGTTTGTATTTGTCAGCGTTTCCCAGGCTGTGGAGATGATCGAGAAGGAAAATGAAAGCTTGGACGAAAAGATCATGTCCATGTCTGATGTGATAGACGGCATAGACTCACAGTTGGCCACGTTGAAGGCTCATTTGTATGACAAATTCGGCAACAACATCAACTTGGAGCGTGACTAATTCAGAGCCGTTCTCTACATATAAATGAACGTATGAATTTCCACATGACTTAACTTACTAATATATTTCCATATGAATTGACTTACTAATATATTTCCATACGAATTGACTTACCAATGTATCTCGGACCTGACTCTAGAACTTCTCATCGATTCGGAACGGAATACATCCCTATTAATGTACGCTTCCGTCTCCTCTTTACTACACCGGTACTTTCTGTTTTGTCTATTATCTATCCTCTGCATTTATCGCATAAGATTTATCAACGTCTCTGGGGCTAGTCCAGGTCGCTTTCTTCGTCGTAGTCTGGCATCATATCGAGCAACTGTTGCTCCTCATTTTTAGGCTTTTGGGCCTGAGTATTGGGCTTTTCGTGGTTATTAGAATCTTGGCCCTCCGTCTTCACCTTCTTGGCTTCTGTGTGCTCTGGCTCTGCAACTCGCTTCCTTGACTCTTGATTAGGTGCAGCTGGTGCATGGTGCTCCTGACCCTTGGCTCGCTGCATTCTCTCAGCCTCCCGTTGCTTCCAATGGTGCTCAATCAGCTTGCACGACTGCGTGATTTCGTTTTCCGTGACTCCATCCTCAATACTGTGTAGAATCTTCTCCACCACCGAGAAATGGTTCCCGTTGGACTTGTCGTTTCGAAACCGGAGCATCTCCCAGTACGGAGGCCTACTCACCTTCTTTCTGCACTCCACTATTCGGCCCTGCAAAGGCTCGTCGAGTTCTTTCAAAAGCTTCCAGTCGTCTTCCGGGAGATCCATCTCCGCAAAGTGTTCATATTCTCTTCCTCCCTTCCACACATGTAAGTTGATCTTGGAGGGCACGCTATCGTAGTCTGGGTAAGTGGAGTCTGGGTCGTGAGGGTCCATATCAGGGTCCTGGAACTGCTTGAACTCCATCTCCATCTTCAAATCCACGCTATTTTCGTGGGCTGGTTTCCATTTCAATAACGTGGCATCAGTTCCGAAAACATACGGCGTTTCTGCACACGTAAATATAAGACCATCGGTTTCGTGAAACAACTGGTCCTGCATGGACAAGACCACGTTGGCTCGGTACGACAGTTTCATCATTTTAAAGCTAACCTTAAAGGGAAAATCTGGAGAGCTCACAATGTCAGGGTTCTTCATTTTAAAGCTGTCGAATGGTTTCATAACGTTTTCAGTAATGTACCCCAACCGTTTGGGTAGCGGCCGATTGGTGATATCTTTCTCGTTAATGACCAATGCATCGAAAATACAATATCGAAGAAATGGCTCCAGCACGTTTTTGGTCTCCAATACCAATTCACCATCGAGAAGCGTACCATGGTGGTAAGTCTTTCCGTTTTCTTCATTGACCAAAAGAGGAAAGTGGATGTTGGGCACAAAGTAGTATTCGTTCTCTCTGGTTATTAGAAACACCCCCTCCCCCTTCACCGAATCATTGATGAGGAAAAGTAGACACCTTAAGCCGTCGGACTTCTCACACACAAAGTAGTCTCTTCTCCGCAAAACCTCCAAGTGGTTCCTTTCAAAGGACACCGGCTGCGACCCGGGGAACTGGGTGCTTTTTCTTCGAAGCAAGTCTGCGAGCATGAGTCTCAATTCCTGGAGCTCGTCACCCTCGATTTTGGTGCCGGGGATCACCGGCATATCTCTGTCGCCTAGCTTGATCATGTCGTTTAGCGTACGGTATATAACTCTATCATGTATTGGAGAAACGGGGTCGTGGGAGCTGCCGAAGGTGCGGTGCATTTCAGTGTTTTCTGACCATGGCAACCGCGTCACGTGATGGGCGCGCGCGCTCTATTGCCCTGGCCAAGCCTCGCTTTTCCTCTCGGTTTTCTCCTCGCTCTTCTCCTCGCTCTTCACCTCCATTTTCGGTGTTGGCTCGTTTTTTTCTGGCTCGTTTTTTGCCTCGCTCTGCTCGCTGCGGCCCATGGGAAAACTGCAAACTGGAGAGTTTGATGCGGAGATGAGGTCCTGTGGACTGTCCACTCCATACTGTTCCCCACTGAGGGGCTGGTTTAATTCTCTGTAAAAGGCGTCGCCTTCGAGCTCGGCCTCTTCTTTGTCACTGCCCTTTTCACTCGTTTCACTCGTTTCACCCTTTTCACCCTTTTCACTCTTTTCACTCGTTTCACTCTTTTCACTGTCTGCTTTTTCGGAACTCGGGGCCTGTAAATGACAACTGTGACACTGCACGTCCGCTAGATTGTCGGGCTTATTGGCTCCGTCTTTTTGGACTTTCCACCATTTGGGCGACGAGTCGATTTTGCATGTTTGGCAGTATTTCCGCGTGGTCACGCTTTGAGGCAAGTATCCGTTTTCTCGTTCCCGTAAATTCAAATACTTGTCTATCTTGTAAAGATAGTTGCGAGCCTGTAGCTGAGGACCTGTGGGGCGATGGTTGAGCTTGCTCAAGTCCTCAATGAACAACTGAATCAAATGTTTGTTTTCGCTGTGTGGGGTCCGCTTGCCGTGGTGTCTGAAGTCCATGGCCATGGCGTGCTGCTCATGCTCATGTTTTGGACACACAAGACACGGCTCCAACTTCCCTGCTTTTTCGTTGACATGCACACTGAGCGTGCTCTTGTTGGCCTGAGGCCCCAACTTTAACCCTAACTTATAGTTGGCCATGTCCTGAGCACAAGTCACATGAAACTTGGATTGTCCTGCAACACAGAGATCACATTCCATGAGTGCTCCTCCGTTGATCTGGCAAATACCACATTTCTCGGAGTTGTTGGATGAAAGAAGCTGCGACACACTTTCAATTGCCAAGGCGGGGGCTTTGGTGTTGTTTAAGGCCCATACGTCTCGGTGGATAAACCCTGGACTAGTAAGGTTGCGGAAGGCAATGTGTTCGTAGCACATGAGTCCACACAACAAGTGACACCATTTCCCGGTGTCAAGAATAGGCACCAAGTAGTCGGGGATCTCCAGCGGAGAACCTAAGATGGCCATCTCTCGATTGCAGGACTTGGCCATACAAAGAACACATGAATAATCAGTACTGAACTTTGGGCCCAAATCATTAGTGCACACCTCACATAGCCACTGCTTCACCGGCTTGATTTTCCCCGAAATCGTGACTCCCGCACACGTTCCATGCACATTCACGCCGCAATTGGAACATACAAGCATTTCCTGAATCGCTGCTTCCGACATGTCATGTTCTAAGCATAAAGAACAGTCCCGCTCATTGGCTGGAAACGGTAACTCAATCACAGATTGATTGGGTGCTTGCCAACCTTGTGCTAAGACCTTCAAATCAGTCAATTGGCGATACTTGTAGCCATCAAGGATTTGCTCCACCACTTCTTGAGTAATCACAGGATACGTCTTCTTATCAATCTTGCCCACGGTTGCTATATCTGGAAGTGCGCTTCTATAGGCCAGGTTGAAAATAGGACTCACCGCATTGATCTGGTCATTGGGTTTCCGGCTTCGTTTCTGCGGTATCACTTTCGGCTCCACTATAGCAGGGCCTCCATTTTCCTCTGGCTTGATCTCGGGTGTCTTGCGGCTTTTCTTGGCAGCTGGTACTTCTTTGGTCGGCTTTTTGGCTGCGGGAGGCTCTTCACTGGGTTCCTTTTCAACTTTCGCCACCACTTCCTTAAATTTTCTTTTCGCCGGAGGCTCGGGTGCAACTTCTTTTTCGACTTTATTGTTTGAGAGTGACAATTGCCGAGAAGTTAGTCTTGGGGCCGCAGCCGGAGTTGGAGACATCTTTTGGGAACTTGGAACCTTCTTGACTTTAGCCGCGGCCTTTGGTTTTTGTGGAGACCCATTTTGCTTGCTCGTGGGTTTCGACTCCACCTTTGGAGGGCTATTAGTTGTGGGTTCCGCTTTTGGAGAAGGTGCGGCTAGAACACTACTCCTTGTTAGAGGCCGTTCCACTTCGAAGGAGATGCCAATTCCCTCATCTTCAGCGTGCTTGAGGATTCTCTCCGCATCATCAACCAACTCGGACTCCACCTTTTTCTTATAACCTCCTACTCCTCGAGCAGCCCGTTTTTCCACCTCAAGAGGGTCTTCCCAATAAACGGCATATCTACGCCATAGTTTGGCGCACCTGAAACACAAGGCAGTGATAGTATCAGCATCAGACTTATCGACCACCTCTGAGATCTCATCGCTCTTGTCATTTCCACCAGTCACTTTGAACCACTTGAAACTCTCGTAAGAGCTGCAGTGTTTGCATTTGAAGAGTTTGTCCCTCAGGATAATCTTATCGTTTTCATAAGCCGAATCGTCGTCGCTATCAATCAAGTCGTCCATTGTCGAGGTGATTGGCATATCCTCCTTTGAGGGCTTCTTTTTTCTTCCCGAGAAATTACCCCAAATCAATTTACCTCTCTCAGTCTTCTTCCAAAGATAGTAGAACCTGACAATCATTGAGCTCGGCTGCGTCTTGACCTCCTTGGTAACAGGGTACAACTCGCTTCCATACTTCTTGACCCCGGCCTCGAACTTCTTCACCTCTTCTTTACTGAAGATAGGCTCACCGAGGCTTGACCTAGTGAATCCAGACACGATTTTAAGTGCCTGAGATGTGTTTCTTTGACAATTTTGGTAAGCTCTAAGAATGGAGTCGACAAAATTCGGAGAGTTTGGATGTAGCCCAAGTTTCTCGGCAGTGGGGGCACATAAAGCCATGTACTCGTCTAGAGTCTTAAAGTTGTCTTCCTTGTCTTCATCGGAAGGCTTCCACATCAAGGTACAGGACTCTCCCGCACCGTCATCTACCCCTCGCTCGATGTAGCCTTTGGGCCGTTCCTGCAACCACAGAGGAAATTCTTTTGGGGAAACATCTTCAAATTCTTTCGGAATTGGCAAAACCTTGATGTCTTGCAGCTCAGCCTGCTTCTTTGACACCTTTTTCCCGTTGGAGGCTTTTTTCTTGCCGTTGGCCCCCTTATCTTTAATTGGATCGTAGTATACAATGGGGTGGCCTTCGAATTCCGGGATGTTGGATGCCTGATATCGTACACCTAAAGAAGTGGATGCTCTGGGATAGGGACTGCGATCATCGGGATCAACAGCATCCTCAAGGCGCACATGCAATCCCAAGTAACGCATGCTCCACTCCTCGCGTAGTCTCCTTTCGGTCACGGAGACATCACTGTCTTTGTTGAGGTATTCAATGGCCATTAATTCGTACTTGGGCATGATGTTGGCCTTGGTTGAGTTTTCCTCCTCTAGAGGCTCTAGCGAAGGCGAGTCCTCCTCTTGGTTAGATAGCTCATCTTGATTGGTGGACCTGTTGTCATGGGAAAGCATCAACATTTTCTTGCTTTGATGCTTCAACTCATGTTTCTTGGTACATAGCGCACACGACCAACTGAACCCTCTGCTTGGTTTCTTCAAAAGCGGAGGATCAAGGCAGAGCATGTGGAAGTTTTTCTCACATTCAGCACAATTCACCGATTCAGCTGCTGGGCACCACTCTGCACAAATGTTGCAATGTTTACTCAGAGTGGACGTAAAGTTGTTCATGAAGGTTTTTGTTCTTGTAGCTTCCATAAACACAAATTCGTACCTCTTGGACAAGGCAAGAATAAAGTTCTTGCTATTAGAGGCAGCATTGTCCATATATGGAAGAAGCGAGGAGGTTTTGATGATGTCGTAGAATTTGATCATGTAGCGGTCAAACAACTTGTCGTAATAGAAGCAGTTGGGAAATGAGGAAAAGTACTCGATTGCGGATGTGTAAGTGGGCCCATTTTCGGGCGGTTTATAGTATAGTTCAACGTCCAGTTTGTGCAAGACATTGACCAACCCACGGAAACTTGAGATGGGGCAGCCATCGCTGTGCATGGATGCGTATAGGAGTCTAGAGTCGCTGGTGTGTTTCAGGATGTCTCTGGGTCGGTAGAACCACTGGATCTGGAACAAGCAGTTGTTGATGTCCTCCGTGGTGTTTTCCGTGATATCCTTGGTTTTGGATTTGAAGCCCATGAGCCGGCCAATGTAGTACGGTTCCCCCGGAGGTTCACTGACCATATATATGAAGTCGCCCTTACGCAACTGGAAAGCCAGATCGAATTTCTTGCGGGAAGCTTTGGAATCGAGTTTCTTGCCCATTTCCGGATCAAGCTTGGACTGTAGGTTTTTCATCTCGGATCCCGCCTGGTTGGACCAGTTGATGGGAGGCTGGTTGGGACACACCATGGTTTGGGTCTTGAAGTTGACAAAGCCATCGGTGATATTTAGACGGAAGGAAAACTGATCCCGGGGGAGCACCGGAGGCTGCCAATTGTATGGAACTTTGTAGGACAGGTTGCGGTCGAGGGGCACTGGAGCATGGTATGGCGGGGTGGGATTCTTGGTGCCGTTAGAGGGCGACAGCTTCTTCTTGACAACCTTGGAGGTTGTTTTTCCGGAACTCTTGGCAGCAGCGGAGGACGAGGCCGTAAAAATCAGGTCCATGAAGGTCTCGTTGGCCGTGTCCAGGTAATTTTTGTTGCCGGCGGCCTTCCTCTTGGGCCTCGTGGTAGACATTTTGGGGGACGGAGGGAAATTATCGGAACTAGAGAATGTAATTAACAGGCGTGGGAGAGGATGGGAATGGAAACGATATGCATGGGAAAATGGGCTTGTATGGCAATGGTGTCTGTGGGTGGTACCCTAATTTTTTCTCTATGCATGCATTCACTTTTTTTCGACCGCCTGAGCTCCAAGCCAGAGGAGGTGCAACGACTCTTAAATGCTCTATGCATGCACATCAGAGGAAGAGGAAGAGGAAGAGGAAGACTAGCATAAAGCTTGAAATGGAGTTTGGCTAAGACTATCGTAGACTAAAATCGGTAAAGGAGAGAAGAGACTGTGCTGATTTGCACTGATTGTTGGAGATGCCTGTGTAGTCTGCCTCGGTACATTAATGGACTCATTAGCTTCTCACTAATAAATACTATCACGTAGAGGCTTCTGGGACCATTGAAATTATAAAAGTACAAGTCGCTATGAATATTTGTATGTGTAAATCTTGGTATTTATTTTTTGGTGCCTGTCATGGGTATCTGTAGAATGTCTGTATGATTGGGCCACTATACAAGCACTGCGAGTGATGCAGCTTTGAAGCGAGCAAGATCCTCTGCAAAGTGGCCAATTACGGCCAAGACTTTTTGCCCCAATGTGGTCTTCATTGTATCGAAAATTCTTATCATTTCCATCTCTCTACATCTATTTTCCGCTTTTTTTTTTTTGTCCATCCTTCACAGATCGTCTTCCGTGGACCCTTGCTTGAGCATCTTAGAGATTCTCTCGATGTCCTTCATGGACAGAGCCTGCTCCAATTCGGCCACAAGTTTGGCCTTCTCCTCGGGCGTGAGCATTTTCAACGTTTTGGCCGTTTTGGGCTCTGCACCGTTGTTGATTTCGGGCTCGGTTCCAAGAAGGGCATCTGCTGCTGGTGACCTATTGTCGTAGTCTTTTCCTAGCAAATCGTGGGCTGCGGCCCTCTCCAGGGCCTTGACTTTTTGGCAGTCCAAAACACTGAGCTGGGGTAATAGCCAGATTGTAAAGAGTCTGTAGTGATGCTCCTTGGCTATGGGGTTTCCTAGCATGATTAAAGTGGAGAGTCTATTCAAGCTTCTCAAGTGGCTCAACTGTTTGAACGATGTGATGTTGTTGTGCATCATCAGTAGCGATTGAATATTGCATGGAGCCTGGCCAATAATACTGATATTGTTTCGGGCCAAAAGAATGGTGTGGAGCTTCGCCAGTGGGGGGATTCCACTGAACTCGGTGATCTCATTGTTTGTTAAGTCTAGGACGACATACTCCTGGCCCATGTACTCCAAGTTCTCGATGTACAGGATCTGCTGGTTTCGTAGCTGGAGCGTTAAGTGCTTCTCTGGGTTGATGACGCTGGCCGCATTCTCGATGGCTTTTGGTGTAAGTTTCATTGTTCGCTACCGAAGTCTATGGAACTGATCGCTGTGATGCACCTACATCCGTACACCTCAAGTATCAGTCGTAGTCAATAAATTAAATCCCGAATTTATCAACAAATCGAATTAAATATAATTTAGTATATATGTATATCAAGTCACCAGGAACAATATACTAGTATATCGTCACAGACGTCACACTGTTATTGCTCTCGTTCACGTCCCAGATGCATCGTGGGTACCCGTAGAGCCGCAGCTGCCCCCAAGTTTTTATGTCCGTGATGAGCTTGGAGCCCTCGATTTCGGTCTCCTCCTTGTCTCCAACCTTGTAGTCTGCCGACGAGACAAACTCCATGTCAAACTCGTTCATGTTCTGACAGTCGTGCCTGTTCAAAAGCACCGGGTGGTACGTTTCCAAGCTCTCGCCTTGGGACATTTGTTCTCTCATGGCCTCGAACGGCATCTCGGACGAAATAGAGAAACACTTTCCAGGTTCATCATTTTTCATCTTCCACTTGCATCTTCCCCACTTCATGAAATCCTTGGACTTGATGTCTCCGCCATCATGCAAGATGATCTTTTTAAGAACCCCGCCTTTTCGGCTGGCTGAATCGAGGTTGTAAAGGAAATCAATTCCGTACTTAAAATAGTTGTGGAACTTGTAAACGGAATTTGGGCAGTGCGGCTTGCTCGTATTGGACTTCATGCTTTCGTGGATCTGGAGTCTGGAATCAAACTTGTGGAAACACGAGTCGGGCGGTCCCAAGATCCGCAACACATCCTGGTTTCTGGATTTGCCTATTTCAATGACTTGGGGTGCTTTTTCACACTCGGGGGTGAAGTTGATAGTCATCCTTCCGGTGCTCAATTGCACATGCACGTTATCGATCAACACGCCATTGTTCCGTGGGACTAATATGGGGACCGGCCCGGATATTTGCTCAAGGTAAGAGAAAAAGTCCTCGCCTTTGAAAACTACCATGGATGTGCAGACGATATCTGCAGCAAGGTCCCAATTGGTCAATTTGGAAAGAATGGCTGTCTCGTCGTCATGCGGGAGCAATTGCGAAAGGAGTTCCTCCAGCAAAATCTGGAACCGGAAGGCTATGCCGGGGTAGCTGAGAATGTACACTTTTTTGGAGTGGAACAATCTGCCAGGGAACGTGGGCCCAAATATCTTATTATAGATCTCTTTCAACGTGGGCGGAACAACATGCTTCTTGCTGCGGATGCGTGCAAGGTCACTGGCTCCATTGACCTTGGCCAACTCCTCGTCACTGGGATTATGATGGATGATATCATTGAGATACTTTCCCTTGTAAATCAACTTGATGTTTTGGAAATCGAGAATCTCAATGAGGATCAACTGCTGCTCGCCCTGGGAGTTGAACATGAGCCGGGTGCTAGATTCGGGCAAGTTGACCAAGATGGGCGTTTGGCCAAAGTTTTTCTCCGAGTACATGAAAGTACATTTCTGGCCGGCTTCCCGTATTTTTTCGTTGGTGGCGAAAAGCAGTTCTCCTAGAACATATTTGCCGCCCAAGCTCTTATTGGGGAACACCTCCACTGTAGACATAGTGGAATAGGGATGGGGTGCTTTTGGAAGCGGCAGAGAATATGGTGGGGATATGTTTTGTGTTTGTGTTTGTTGTTTTTTTTTTTTTTGGAACAGGGATTTTCCTGTGTATTTATACTATCGAAAAAAGATTTGTTTCAGAGTGTGTCTAGGTGTTGTGGGTGTGAAGTAGTAGCATGTATGATAAGGTACCTGGGAGGTGCATGCAGGAAAGGGATATGCGTTGGGCGAGCAGTGAGCCACCGAGTGAGCGCTCCCTGTAGCACTTTTGACCACCACTACTAAAATAACCACTGGCTACTACTTCCACCACACTGGTTACTTACACTATAAACGGGGACTTCGATCAACGACTGCATATTCTTTACTGTAATTTTCAATGAATTTTAATGAATTTTAATGTATTTCGATGTATTTCGATGAAGTGCGGTTACGTACTTTTTTTATTGTGTATGATTAGATGGTTCTTTAAAATGTCTTTTTACTGACAGTAATATCTGATGACTTCCTCCATGAGTGACACCAGTTACAACACCCAAATCATCGGCTGCGCGCACAGTAGTGCCTGTATTGACATTATCATTGACATTATCGCGTTGTACACATATTATACATTAACATTATTATAATTATTATTGATCTCGGTCCCCGTGAGATCTTCCGATTAGTTAAATCTCTTTAGAGTTTGCTGTGTTCGCTGGACTCTTCAGGCGAGAAGGTGGAGCCGTTTTGAGCAACCCCATTGGTTTCGGTGGGCTGGCTGGCCTCGTTCTTCGCAGCTGCGGCCTCTCTCAACTTGACGATTTTGGGGTCGTTGGATCTGATTGGCTCCAACACGAATGGAGACGACTTGGGGCCCAAGCCGGTCTCGTCCTCCTCGTCGTAGTAGGCGTACTCGCCAATCTCGGCCAAGTCAACTCCCATGGCCTCCTCGTCTTCGTGCAATCTCAATCTCAACAATGGCACCTTGTCCATGGCAAACAAGATGATGGCCGTAACCACAAACGACCAGAGAGCAACAGAACACGAGCCGGCCAATTGGTAGCCTAATTGCTTGTAGTGGTGGTTCATCCAGCCTCCCTTAATCTCAGTGGAACCATCGGTTCTGGCAACGTAGTCTGCAGCAAATAATCCAGTCAAAACTGAGCCAATGAAACCTCCAACTCCGTGCAAGGCGAAAACATCCATACCATCGTCGATGTTCAAGATATTCTTCAAGTCCACGGCAAAGTTGCAAGCAATGGCTGGCACCACTCCGAACACAACAGAAGTGTACACAGGAACGAAGCCGGCTGCGGGAGTAATACCCACAAGCCCAGAAATGGCTCCCATACACAAGCCCACAGTAGACCATTTTCCACCGGTTCTGAAGTAGTCAACAAACATCCAGGTCAAACCACCACAAGCAGCAGCAAGGTTGGTGTTCACACATGCATACCAGGATCTGATGGAAGCATTACCAGTAGAGCCACCGTTGAAGCCAAACCATCCGAACCACAAGAAAATGGTTCCAAACACAATCGAGGTCACCGAGTGAGGCTTGTACTTTGGCACCTTACCCTTGGCAACAGGGTCGTGTCTCTTACCCAACACAAGGGAGTATGCCAATGCAGCAAAGCCCGAGTTCTCGTGGACTGGACCTCCTCCGGCGAAATCCAAGGCACCCAAGTTGAAAAGCCATCCGTTTCCTCCCCAGGTCCAGTAAGCAATTGGACAGTACACCACCGTTAACCAGATGAAAAGAAACACCATCATTGGGGCGAGTCTAGCTCTTTCGCACCCAGCACCCACCATCAAGATGGCCGTCACGGAAGCAAACATACCCTGGAAAAAACAGAAAAGGATATCAGGCACACTGGTAACGATACCAGGAGCACCAAGGACATTCATCAAGCAGAAGTTCTTCAAGTCACCCAAGAACTGCGACTCGCCAGTGTGCGAGAACACGAGAGAGTAGCCCCAGAAGAACCACTGGAAGGATGTAAGACATGCGGCCATGATAGAAGCCCACAATAACGAAAGAGCGTGTTTCTTTCTACTGACACCGGAATATAGCAAGCCAACACCTGGAATCATGATCCACACGAGTGCGGCGGAAATACCCACCCAAGCCATGTTGGCAGCATCAAACTGGGTGTTCAAATCGACCTTAAGCGAGTCCCCACCGGTTCCGGTTTGGGTCAACCCTGAGTCAGACATGGCGATAAATGTTTTGAAGATACGACTAAACTGGAACTAATTGACTAAAGACGCCTTAGATGCAAGTAGTAAGCCTCAACAATATGGAGGTACGAAATACATAGTAGCGTGGGTGCTTATTTATATTGCTTGGACCCTAAAGAAGAGACAAAGTCCAGAGATAAGATAAGCGGCTGTGATTGGACTTCGCTTGCGCGGATAAGGCTCCAGCTGCCTCGAGCAAAGGCTAAACGCACCTGGGGCGAGATACGAGGGAAAACGCACCGCATGTGTGCACGACGTCCGGTACGTAAGACGCGAGATAAAGACTGCCCAATCATCGTCGAGACTGATTACCGTCTTCGTCTCAAAACAACACACCCCGAATTGGTATGACTAATGCTTAAAACCCAGAAGTCTCTTGCGCGTCCGTTCCATGCGTTTATCGAGGCTCATTAGTCTCCGCGAACAAGTCCGAGCACTTTAGTATATACGAAAAGACTACGAACGAAACATCAACCAGACACTAAATCTACAATACATAGAGCAACGACTCTTGGAAAAAAGATATTAAAAAAGGGCGATAAGTAAAAGTAACATGAGCCGTTATTCTTGGCCCCGGTATATAAAGCCGATTTGGGCGTGCCGAGAAGATCTTGGCTCGAGTGCTGGCCGTGAGGTGGTCAGATTGTAATGCACCGATGAAAAGTGCGCGTTAGTCTCTGTCGGAGACTTGTCCTACTCGGTCGATGAGTCTCAGTAAACAAGCGTACAACTGCAAATAAGAGATGGCCTAATATTTATTCTTGAAGAATATGCAGTATGTCATGAAATAGTGGTGAATTTTTAGAGGCGAAAAATAATGGATTTGCAATTTTAAAGTGTAATAGAAATTTATTGGTGGTTTTGCTTTCGTGGAATTTCGCTTCTTTTAAGACTTTACTTGTCAAAAGTGCGAAATAGTGAGAAACCCCGACGCCGGTAATATACTGAACACTATATACAAGAAATATTTTTAACCTTTTTAATATACTTTTAAACATTCTTAAACACGTTGAAGTACTTTGAAGCACTTTTAATACCTTTTAACACTTTTAACACCTTCAACACTGGTAACACTTTTAAAGACTTTAAATCTATCAACTTCCCTAGCTGATACATGGTTACGTCTAGTAGGAATTAGCCAGCTCATTCATGGAGAATTTGGAAA
Organism: Metschnikowia hawaiiensis; assembly: GCA_002370325.1. Taxonomy (NCBI): domain Eukaryota; kingdom Fungi; phylum Ascomycota; class Pichiomycetes; order Serinales; family Metschnikowiaceae; genus Metschnikowia; species Metschnikowia hawaiiensis. Next base: position 36,358 of record NLAM01001691.1, on the reverse strand, counting down.
TAGCTCGGGATCGGTCGATTCAATGTTCAGATTGACGAAGCAAGATTCTTATTGTTCTCTTGGGTCGTGTCCAGTCCATAATAAATCTAAGTTTTTGACTTCCACCTTCGAATCTGAAAGCGCGGTCCCGTTGGGTTCCGATCCTACTTGCTCATTTGCCCGCGCACGCCACAAATCATTTGCCAATAAACAACTGTCTCCACATCCGTTCTTACCAGTGACTGAACCCGGCACCAATTCGCTTTCCTCCTCGCTATACACTTGCTTTAAATATTATCACCGGGTCTCCCCTGATTTCTTAGCTCAATTACATATCCGTGTGGCATGTCTTCACCCGATTTTCCCACCGCTATCTTGACGTCCAAGTCGCCGGACGAGGTGGCCGACTACATCCCACATGCCTTGAACATGAGCTCCACGCTCATCGAGAAAAACTTGCTGGTATGGTTTGCCAACTACATCAAGATGGTGGGCAAATACAATGCCGACTTGAACTCACTCATAACCAACGGCCGCAACTTTTTCTCCGATACAAATGGGGAGTTTGGGTCCATCGACAAAATCTGGAACTGTGTGGCCTCATCGGTCATGTCGCAAATCCAGGTGAATGAGGCCATCATTGAGACCATGAAAAACGACATTTTGGCACCTTTCCGTTCTGCTTTCAAGGACGACTTCAAGTACTCCGAGTTACTAGTCAATTCCAACGAGCTTGCTGAGATGCAAGACAATCTAGATGACAAGGACGGTGCTTACCGCTGGAATGTCCAGGCCCCAGCCATACTTTCGAATTTCGAAAACTTCAAGAGGTTTGAGAAGGAATTGCTTTTCAATGCGTTCATCACGTACTTGAACACCGTCAACACGAAAACCTCCAGTTTGGTCGACAAGAACGAGAACGCCATGAATTTTATTTTGAAGGAGTACCAAATTGACCAGGAGATGCTGAAATACAGGGACCACTTCATCAACACCAAGAGCCCTCCACGTCGGAATAAAGGTGTGTCTGAGCACTCTGCTGCGCCTCCGCAGAAGAACTCAGCTCCTCCTAAACACCCCAGAGCCTCAATGGTATCTTCGAATGCCTCCACGGGTCCCACTTCAACTAAGGAAAAGAGAAACTCTAAATTAAGACTGAAGGTGGGGTCCATTTTCGGCCGCAAGAAGAGGAATTCGTCGTTGAACCATACAGAAACCATCCAGGAGAGTGATTCCGTATCCTCGTTGCCCTCTAGACAGGGGACATTTGTCTCCCGCTCCAACAGAAACTCGCTTTATAATGCGCCCTCTGGCACTGGATCATCTAAGCCTAAGAACAGGAACGATTCCACATCATCTTTGAACCCGACTGCAAACAATTCCCCAGAAAAGGCAACTCCTCAAACCCCTGAGCTCAGAGGCCCTAGCTTGAATGAAAAGGTTTTCTCCGAAGGATCTTCCAGTGCTCGTGGTTTGGGTGTTGGAGAAAGTATTGCACCCCCAACGAATGCTATTTCCGACAGCCCCAAGAAAGAGGCCCAAGCACCGGCTCCAAAATTCACGGATTCTGTCTATGCAGAGCCCTTGAAGCCCTCGGTTCCCGCCGTAGTTGAAAAGCCCTCAGAGCCTCACGCTTTTGCAGATGTTTCCGAAAATGGTCCGAACTTTGTGAAGTACGACTCATCCGACGAAGAGAGTGATGTTCCTTTGGATGCCGATGGAAGACGTTTATCTTTGCTCAATGCTCATGAACTAGGACAGCCTCCAAGAGTGGACACCGAGTCCGACTCGAGATCCCGAAACACATCTTCAGGAAAGTACAGCTTTGAAGTTGGCGATGAGTCCAAATCCATCTCAACGCCTCAACACACTCCAGTTGTAACCCAGGCACCAAGACTCCCATCTCCTGTTCAACAATCCGAGAGCAAAGACGAAGTCCCACATGCTGTTCCAGCCCCTGTCAATACTGCTATTAACACTGCAGCTGCTGGTTCCAGCCGGGCTCCCCCACCACCCCCTTCGAGGAAGGTGCACCCATCTGGTCCAGATCTTAGAAGAGATTCGTTGTATTCCAGAGAGCCTGCACAGCCTCAGACTTACAGAGACCACATACCTCACCTTCAATCTGCAGACAGGATGTCTTTGGTGAGTCAGACCACCGGTAACTCGCTATTCAAGAAAGACTACTTCCAGCATTTCAACACGTCGACGTCGCAGATCAAGGAAGGATTGAACACATCGATCGCGGAGATTGTCAATGCCTCGTTTGTCGATGGTGAGATTGCCAAATCACAAGTTCTAGGTGAAATTGCGTTCAACTTGAACTCTCCAGACGCTCCAGAGCTACTCCCAGTCCAAATTCCAACCAAGTTCGCAAGGTACTTATTGAATGAGCAGGTGATGACCAAAGGTGAAGGGGATTCTTATTTATTGAAGAGCGCAGCTATCAACGGTAGAACCGTGGGTGGTATCAAGTACCAGATCGAAACAAAAGTCATGCCAGTGTTGGTCAAGCGGATCTGGAAGTTCGAGGAACACCAGGCCAGTCTTATCATGAAGATAGCATTGAATCCCGAGTTCAGCTCGTCCGTCAAGCTAGAAAACTTCGTTGTTACTGCTGCTTTGGACACTTCGGTCAGATCTACCTCAGCCATGTCCAAACCTGAGGGTGCCTTCAACAAAGAAACCAATCGGATCACGTGGAAGTTCACCAAACCTTTGGAACTTGACGTGGCCAATCCCGAGACTAAGTTGATTGCCCGAATTATGACGGAAGGACAGGCTAAAGACTCTAATACCGGCTCCAAACTCAGGTTTATCGTTGGAGACGGGGTCAAGCCGTATGTTGAAATCTTGGACACGCAAAACCAGCCAATCCCAAGTATCACCAGTTTGGGAAGCGGCAACTACAGCTCCTTCACGTAGACGTGAGCAAGACCGCTTAGAGTTCTTCAAATTAACTTTCATCATTGGGCACCTCCACAATTTAACTAATCAGATATCCATTTCGATACATTTCATAAAATCTTGCTACTTAATAATGTCCCAGTTTCTTTAGAGTAGTTTGGAATGCTTAATGTCCTTCTTCAACCGGTACACCACAACAATCAATGCAGTGATTCCAATAGCCAAGGGGATCAAGATCCACTTGACAATGACGCTCAAAAACTCAGAGCTCTGCGACTTGGTGTCTCTTGCCTGACTTTGGATATCCTTGTTGTTTCTCATGAGCATATCCATCTTGTTGACGAGTTGGCTGGTCTCTGAGTGATGTTGAACAACCTCTTCCATCACTCTTTTGTTGCTACGACGAGAGTCGTCGGTGAGTTCCCTGTAGTGAGTTCCCAATAAAGATTCAAAGCCATTGTACTTGGCTTGCAAGTCCTGGATCAGCTTCAATTGAGCCATTTGGGTTTGCTGCACGGTCTGCAAGGTGGATAATAGTTCCGGAAGGCTTTGTAGCATATCAGAAAGATTCTCGATCTTTTGCTCTAGGTCTTTCAAGTGGAGCTTGAAGTCAATCTCACCTTGGTTACCGGCATCAGGGGATCTGGCACCGCTATTAGAGGTTCCTCTGGCGCCACTATTAGAGATTCCTCTGGCGCCACTATTTGAGATTTCCTGATTTTTGTTTGACATTCTCTCCATAAGACTCTGGGCGCTAGTTGCACCGGTTGGTTTGGGTTCCACCTGAGTCACAGTGATCACCTTGGTCCCACCGGCCTCAACCACGCCGTGGTCATCAATGGCATCGGAAGTGAGGCCCTCAACAACATCCAACTTTAAGATCTCCCAGTATTCTTGGGACTTTTGGTCCACTGACGCAGAAACACCAAACGTCAAGTCCCCGTTCAAGTGGTCAAAGGACACGGCATCGGTCTTGAAACACAAGTTGTTGTCGACTTGAACCTTGAGCCATTTTTTGGACGACGAGTACGACACACGGAGCGTGAATGGCACCATGGAGTCCAAGTAGTTGAGGTTGCATCCACCAATGGCGTCTTCGTCCGAGTTACGCACTTCCTTGGAGTAGTCATTGGCATAAATCCTGAGGCCTCTGTCACCCTTGTTGTTGATCAAAAACTGCAACCCATCGAAGGATTTGGGGCCTCCGAAATTCAGGATATCGCTGGGGATAGCCGAGTCAAGCAACCAGAATGATAACCCGTTGGTGTCGTAGTAGGAATGGTCATCCACGTCCACCTGCTCCGAGTTTCTGAAAACCAAGTCAATGGTCCACTCCCCCTTAGAGTTTGCTAAAGGCAGCTTGGACCACAACGAACCTTGATCTTTTTTGACCGTGAAACGCCCGGACTCAAGGTCCAAGTTATTTCTGAGATCCCACTTCTCTAAGAAATCTTGTCTGCTCTCCACCTTCAACAAATTGGGCAAGGACTGGCGCAAATTTGGATTAGTCTCATCGTTCCGGACTAGACGGGCTTCCGGGATAATAGCAAGCACTGGCGCAACGAGAGCTAAGATGCTTGAAACCTTCATGAGAGTGGAAGAGTGATGCGTTGGAGGTAATGAGGCTGCGATCGTTTCGCGAGACCTGGCCTCAAGGACACCCGTACCTTCTGATCGACACAGTCCGCAAATCTTGTTTTTTAGAACGGAGACTGAGATGGTACATTCATGAGTGTATGAACAATAGACCGAAGGAGCTTTTTGAATGCTTTTGGTTTCGTAGCTCAAAGGAACTGGCTTGTGCACTGCATATAGCCCATGACGTAGTGTCTAGACGCGGCTTAAAATGAAAAGTTCCTGTACCAAGATTGCTTGTCTCACCAGTGACTGCGGATGCCATGCTCGCTATAATCTTGGCACCCACTATCCCACCAGGCCTTTGGTCTTTTTGTTTTGACCTCACGGTTGACCAGTAAAAAAAATCACAGCATGTAGTTTCAAAAAGCCGTATTTCACGTTTCTCATTTCATAATTCACAGTCACAGTCACAGTCACAGTCACAGTCACAGTCACAGTCACAGTCACAGTCACAGTCAGTCACATTCTCAAGACTGTCCATACTATGACCTCACCACACTCAAAACTCCCTTCTTTAAACATTTATAGTGTCTTCCGGACAATGTTCTTGCGGACTTCCCATGTGCCACCAATCTTAAGCTTAGTATTGCCAATGTACGGTATGGTACCGGCCTGGCCATGGGCCTCAAACTCTCCGGTGGGAATCTGGCCCTCTCCTCTTGCTAAGACGATAGCTTTCTTTTGAGACAAGGCCCGGCTGATTTCATCCGAAAAGTACTGTTCATCGTTCACATAAATGCAAAAAAACTCTTTGGACACCGAGTGAACCACACATAAACCAATGAACAACGGGTCCATCAAAATAAAGTCCGAACCGTTGAGGTACTTACCTTGAACTTTGGACTGGATGTTTTCTGAAATTGCAAAAAGACCCATTACAGTGGCCTCGGCGAGGAACTGCACCTCTTTGAATTTCATGGGCTCGTCCGTATCGAAGTTGAGCACGCTGATGGCAGTCACATGCTGCGCCGGAAGCTTTTTGGGCGACTCGTCGATGAGGAAGTGCTCAAAGTCAAACTCAGTACCTCTCTGGTGTAGATACAAAAGGGTGTTTCTAGTTCGGAGCTCTTCTTTAGTGGCCACGATTCCCTTTCTTACCCCACTCACCACCTTTGACTGGGGACTTTTAAAAGCAGCAAGCATCTCTGTCTCGGAGTGTTCCACTTCAAAAGCTTGCGGTTGGAAACCAAGGAGCTCCATGGCATTTTCGTGTTTGCAGTAAACAAGAGTTTTGGGTTCGAGGTAGCTGTGGATGCTGCCCAAAACCTCTTTCCCCAAACCCTTGATCCAAGAAGGGTACTTCACTATAAGCGGAATTCCGAGAGTCTTGATATGTTTCTTATAGTGACCAATGAGTCTCTTGCACTGGGTGATGTAGAAATCCGGCATCTCGTAGCAGTGGGAATAGCCATAGTAGCAGTCTTTCTCCAAATGACCGTATTCGCTCTGGTGAATGAGATGAAACGACCCAAAGAGCGGCTCACTATAAATCCGAAGTGAGAGCGAGTATGGGCGTGCCATGGTGGAGCCACTGGGGTCTAGATCAAGGTATGCCACGGCCTTGGGCTTGTTGAGAAGAAGACAGTTGATGAGGGCCTTTGCAAAGGTCTGTTTCCCACTATTGGCCACCCCATAAATGGCCACCGAATCTATGGAATCGCAGATCTGGTTCAATGCTTGCGTCATCTCATTGGGTATGAGAATTGAAGGGTTCTTGTTTGTTTCCGACGGCAGTATTGCTTTGAATGTGTAGTTACCATACCTCTGGTGAAGACCCATGAGCTGGGAGCTGAACATGAAGGCCTCGGATATGCCGTTATTTTCATTCCCAAGCTCAATCAACATATCGTAATCTGCCAATACTTGGCTGTACTTCCCGCTCTTGTCAGTCTCTTTTCCAGTATTATCTGGCACTGATATCGTAGGTATGGACTCTATATTGTCTGAAGAAATGGTAAACGTCTCGCCCACCGGTATGAGGTGAATACTGTTAATGAGACACCGTCCCCGGAGGAGAGTCAACCGGTAGCATCCCTCAATGAGCAAGTAGTCCTGGTAGTTCAACCCCACAATAATGGAGTCCGGGGTATGGATGGAGTTCTTGGGGGTCAAGTCAATGTTTGAATGAAACACAATACTCTTTCGAAGGGTGCTGGGCTCGGGAAAACAAAACGTCTTCTCCACCTTCTTGCCAAAGGCGGAAAAGGCACTCATTGGTGAAGCTAGACCAAGACAACTGGGCCCGCGATGGTGATGTGGATCCGTATGCAGGAACCCACATCGGACGGTACCCCAACAATCAACATCGACCGATTCACAAATTTTAGTTTATTCCTAATGTTCTCTGGTATCTCTGTTATCACGTTTTTAGAAGAATATACGTGTCCTTTAGTGTGTTAGCCCTATGGCTATAGTGTTTCTTCTAGGAGCTTCATCTGGGGTGCACTATGAAGAGGTCAATACTCTCAACACGAATGATCGATCTTTCTTGGTGATTTTCTAATTTTTTAATTTTTTTTCTTCTTGTTTTCCTTATATTTATTCATTCATAATTGAGATGCTTTTGCAGCTCGTTTTTCATAGTAAAGTGTTTATGCCGAAATGATCTTGTGCAATGCCTTGGCTCCCTTCACCACACTCTCGTCGGTATACCTGCGGCCAGTCAATTGCAAAGAAATGGGGGCGCCGACAAATTCTTTGGCATCGGTATATAACGAGTATTCGTACTTTTCAATATCGTTTCTGAACTCCACATCTTTTTTGGCTGCATCAAGCTTTTCGTCCACATGGAGCCCAGTGGGGAACACGACATTGGGGAAGTCGAGAATGTTCCACAAGCACGTGTAGCCCCAGTAGGTGGATGTCTCGGGCTTTGGTGCCACCGAAACGTAAACGGGCGAAAGAATGAAGTCGATGTTTTCGTTGTTGAATTGAGCCATGTATTCGCTCCGGCCATTATCTCTGATGTAGTTGATTTGCTGGGTTTCGAGCCCCGTAAGTCCCTTATCTCCATTTCCAGCACTGAAGTAGCTCTTGGTCAACTCCAAAAGAGGTTCCCCTGAAACCTTGAGGTGACGCTTTTGCGAGTAGTTTCCATCTGCCGTGTATCCCTTGTAACAAGCAGTAACAATCTCTTCCACAGCAATGTTTTTCCACTCCACTACCGTCGCACCTGCATCCTTCAACTTCTGTGCTGCAACCTCCAAGGCACGAGTCACGGGAGGAGTGGGTCTGACGTAGCCATCATCGTAGACAATGGCAATTTTGAGGGACTTTGGGTCCTTATCCTCTTCACTTCTCCAAGGGATTGGCAAGAGCTCCGGGTCCTCCTTCCAAGGTTCCTTATCAAGAGTGGCCTTCATGAACAAATTGATGTCCTCTGCGTTTCTGGCAAGAGGACCCAAAACGCAGACCACCGTTTCCTGTACCTGCTTATCAAATCCGCAAGATGTTGTTTTGAGAGAGATTCTCTTTTGCGAAGGACGAATTCCCCATACTCCACAATGTCCAGCAGGACATCTGATGGAGCCCCCAATATCACTTCCCAATCCAAAAACACTACCTTTCATTGCAGCAAGTGCACCCTCACCGGAAGAAGACCCTCCGGGGGTCAAGGAAGTGTTCCACGGATTTCTGGTTTTGCCAGTGATGTTGTTGTTGGAGCAGATGTGCATCAAGCACTGGGGCTCGGAGGTTCTGATGTAGAACACTGCACCTTGGGCATAGAGGTCCTCGAGGGTCTTGGCACTCTTGGGCGACACCTTGTCTACCCAAGAGACAAACCCGGCATGAGTCACCTTTCCTTTGTAGTCGTAGTGCTCTTTCAAGGACAACGGCAAACCATGCAATGGACCTACGGTTTTCTTATGTTTCTCATAATAGGCATCCAACTCTTGTGCGCGCTCCAAACCCTCATCTATAAAAAGTTCCATAGCACAATTCGTCAATTGGTGTGCGATCGTAGCACGCTTAGCGTATGCTTTGAACACCTTGACGGAAGAAAGTTCCCCACATGCAATCAATTCAGCAAGCTTTACACCTGGAATATCGGTGAGGTATTTTTCCTCTTCTGTGAGGAATTTCTCCCCAAATTCCACCGCATTGATGCCCTTGTCTAATTCTTCTTGCAGAGGCAATTGGTCATCTGGGATCTTGTAGGGGTCCTTCACCCCGGCGGCGAGTTTGGCTCTGTAAGCGTCGAGTTTGCTGGACCAGCCAGCAAAAGTTTCTGCATTGTAAACGTCATCAGTGAAGGAAGTGTAAAGCATGGCTTAAAAGTTTGAGGTTTGGCCTCAAATATTTGTGGGGAAACATGGTCTTTTTAAGGTGAAAGCCTTCTCTATCGCGGTTCTGAATCGGGCATGTCGCACCGGGAGTGAGGGTACCTTATCGTTATCCATTGCGCGCTTGCATGACTGCACGACGGAATTCTCAAAGCTCCCGATTTAGACTTGAACTATCGAAGTTTCATTCTACTAGATCTGGATCAAGAAGTCAGTCTTCCTTGTAATATGGACAAAAAAGTGTCTTTTCCCAAAATTTTAATCGCAAATCGTTCAGATATTTTTTTTGTTTTTTTTTGTTTTTATGGAGTCAGCGGGGAAATGGAAAACGTGCAAGTCGCAGTTTCAGACGCAACACCACGGAATTCAGGTGATTTGTCCATACACATCTGATGCTCGCACCATTTCGTTGAACTGGTTTTCATTGCAATAAAGCTTTACACAAGACAATTGTTTTTTTTTTTTTTTTTTTTTTTTGCGGAATAGGAAACCCGAGCTGAGGAAAAAGCTTGAAAGTGGAATTTAAGAGTCAACCATTCTCTTGGTCTACATACTAGATTCCTGGTTATGATCCTCTTGGACATTACTGCTTCTAGACTACACACCACCCTCGCGTCTCATACGCCAACCTCCGGTAGAAGATAAAATGGCAGTACCAGATCGTATTCAATCAGGTCATATCCAGCCAGATGGTGAGAATCTCTGTAGTATCAGAAATCCTGCGATACCATTAAATTACTACATTAGTGAGCTCTTATCCATGGAAAGAGATTATATCGCCGTTTAGTGCGATGCTGCCCCTCTTTCTTGCAGTAATCACCGCGTTTCAGGAATCATACATGTTTCAGCGATGCTTGCATGGCGGTGTCAAATTTGAAACACTCGCTTTGTGGGGATGTCAAAATAATATAAATAGGGGGCTTCCTTCTTATTCAGTCTATAAAAAAAAATAGAAAGGCATTAAATCTCCATCTTGCGTGCTACTGATTATCACTTACGTTACTATTTTCAGTCATCGAGATATATTCATACTTCCCTGAGTCATGGGTCGTTTCAAAAGCTCTTAATGCTTGAATTCGTCTTGCTCAATTGGTGCTCATGATAAAGGAATATAGAGTCATACGAAGCGCTATGCTGCTTTTGTTGCACTTCATGCTTGCATGCGAAGCACTCTTAAAAAGCATCAAGATTTGCCTCCAGCTTCAGGTCATATCGAAATACAATGGTGCATTAATTCAAAAATATCTCTGGTACGAAACGTGGAATTTTCAAAAAGGGGTTTATACATGTTGTGGGCTTCAGGTTTTCCGAGAATAATTACCCCTTTAGGAAGAGTGTAGGCCTGGTGCGCGCCGCATATATTTCCTTTTTTTCTGTTGCATTAAGCAGGTTTTGCACCCATTAATACAACAGGAGCAGAAAACTTTCCCAAACGCAACTCCAGTGAACTTTGAATAGTATAAAATGTGGTTTTCCCACAAAAATGCTTTTGGCATCTCCGAAAAATCTCCCAAGGAATGTCTATTACTCTCATTGTGGTGTTATGTGTTGTAGCCTTCTTGGCCGTGCAAGTACGAAACATTGTGCTCCCTCCCTCGAACTTCCCCAAAAACATTCCCACCATTCCCTTTTACGTGGCGTTTGTTCCTATAGTCAAGGAAACAGACCAATTGGAACTCTTCAACAAGTACTATAGAGCCAAGTTGGAAAAGTATGGTGCGGTGAAGATGTACTTTGGGTCGCGGTGGAACGTGCTAGTCACCAAACCAGAGTATGTTTCCCAGATATTCAAGCAAAATAATGTTTTTGAAAAGAGTGGAAACTTTGAAAAGATTCCCCAGGCCGTCGTGTCACAGTACCTCGGAGATAACGTCATCTCTGCAGGGAACGAGAACTGGAAAAAATACAGAAAATTTGTTACTGATAGTGTTAAATTCCCGGACTTGGCCCCTCTTGAAGGCAATGTGAAGATGTTGCTCAAAAACTTGGATGAAAAGTTGGCAGTATCAAAATATGTGCCTATTCCAGAAATGATTCAAAGGTTCTCCTTGGCCAATATTGGAGACTGTATCATTGGGTGCAACTTGAAAGATTCAAGCTACGGTGCCACGGTCAATGAGCGTGTCATGCACCTCAAGAAGCAAATTTTCCGGCCCGCATTCATGAACTTTCCCTCTTTGGACCACCTTCCTTTTCCCAGCAGGCAAGTAGCGCGTGAGGAGGTGAAGGGTTTCAAGAACACTTTCATTAATCAAATCTTAATGGAGAGAAACCAAACGAACACTAGTCGTTTGGGATCTAAATTGGCAGAAGGCTACGAAAGCGGCGAGATTACCAAGGAGCAGTTTATGGATAACGCAATCATTGCTTTGGTTGCAGGACACGAAAACCCCCAGATTCTCATGACTTCCATTCTCTACATGCTCGCCAAACACAAGGACATACAAAAGAAACTCCGCCAAGAGTTGAGTCAGTGTGAAGAGGCGGAAAAGGAAAACTTACCATTTTTGCTTTGTGTCGTGTACGAGACTCTTCGGATGTATCCACCTTTGGGGCTTCTTGTTAACAGAATCACCAGAGAGGAGACCCGGTTGGGCAAGAATATTGTGATCCCCAAGAACGTGTACGTTGGCATCAACAGTTTGTTTATTCAGCGTGACAGCAATGTTTGGGAGAACCCCGATGCTTTTGTCCCAGAAAGATGGGGAGATGATGAGAAGGAAATTAATGCCAACTACACCTTGTGCAAGAGCAGATGTCACCTCACGGCTTTCCATGGAAGAAACAGAGCATGTCTTGGTGAAAAGTTTGCCCTCCAAGAAACAAAACTTACGGTGATACGCATTGTCGAAAGCTACGACTTTAGCTTGGATCCTAATTGGAAAGAGCGTCTTACTCCCGTGGGACCCGTTTGGCCAGTGCAATTGACTTTGCGCATGAGTAAGATCCCCGGCGCACCAGTATCAGACATTAAGCAAGAATAGAACTATTTTCATATAAGCATTACTTTGACAACAAGTGTAAAAAAGTGTAATGGAGCATGAGAGTATTTTAAAATTTCAGAGGGTCATAGAGTATCAGAGAAGAGTGTCTTGAACACGAACATCCACCCTTATGGTTTATCCTAATAGGAAATTAGAGATAAACCAAATTAGCATAATAATAAGAAGACTTCAATTAGGTTAATAATAAGCATAGAAATAAGAATGAGTATACTTCAGGCACGATTTAATTAGGCTGCGAGAGAACTTATGCGCAGACGTACAGGATTGGCAGCAGGTGCAAAAACAACGAGTAGCTTAAAAAGCCAGGGATTTCCCCCGCCCCTTTCAGTCACCACACAATGGACAAGACAGTTGAGAATGAAACCACTGGGGAAATCCCCGAAATTTATTCCGCTTTCGGAATGAGAAGGATTTTAGTTATATCTGTGGTGACGCTCTGTGGGTTTTTGGGCCCTTTGGCCGGGAACATATACATCCCACTCATTGAGGCGTTCCAGAAATCCTTTTCAAGCTCCAAACAAGCTATCAACGGTACTGTGTCGGTGTTCATGTTCGTACTTGCTTTTTTCCCGCTCCTTCTATCCATTCTTTCCGATAGGTTTGGCCGCAGACCAGTGCTTTTGCTTTCGGGCCTTATCTTCACTATTACAAACATTTTATTGGCTGTTCTCCCTGCAAATATTGTCAGTCTCTATGTGCTTAGAGTCTTTCAGGCCATCGGAGCCTCCAATGTGGCTGTTGGGATTGGTGCTATAGCTGATATCTCGGAGCCTCGAGATAGAGCTAGATTTATCTCTTACTTCATGGCTGGTCCTCAGTTGGGGCCCATCTTGGGACCTATGTTGGGCATTGCTGGAGCCGTGGTTAGCTGGAGAATTTGTTTTGTGATTCTTTCTGTGTTGGGTTTTATCAGTTTCGTGCTGGTGGTGTTCCTATTGCCTGAGACTCTTCGCTATCTTGTTGGTAATGGTGGACAGATGTCTACCAATGTGTTTGTGAAGCCAGTTTTTTACCAGAAAAAAATCGTCAACTCCAGAAAGTACCCTAAGCCCGCCAAACCCGACCTCTTTCTCTATTTGCGTCTTTGCTTGAACCTTCCTGTTTTATGTTGCTCAGTGAGTGGAGCTTTGGCCTTCTCGTGCTTCTATGCTGCCTCGGTGAGTTATGCTGCTGCCTTGAGCTCTGTTTACTCTTATAATGGTATCCATGTTTGCTTGGCTTACTTGGCTCCAGGATGTGCATTGATTTGTGGATCCATGATTTTTGGATCATTGTCTGATAAAATCCGCAAGCGGTACGACCAAGACGTGGGACCGGAAAAGCGCTTCATCATCCAAGCTTTATGCCTTGTGCCATTCTTTGTGTCGTTGATCCTCTTTGGCTTGGTTATTGATAAACACTACCACGTGAGCTGCTTGATGATCTTGTCGTTCACCTTGTCCTTCTCGTTGTCCGGAGTGTTGATTACTAACACCACTTACTTGTCTGAGTTGACAAGATTACAGCTGGCTTCGTACGTTGCTTTTGGAAACATGTTGAGAAACATTGGAGCCGCAGGATTCACTGCTTTCATTGCACCTTTGGTGCGAAAGGTTGACTACTTCTACGCTTTTTTGGCTATCGCTATGACTTGCGTGCTCAGTATGGTACTTTCTCTTTTGGTGTTGTTCAAGGGCTCTTCGTGGAGAGACGACTCCAAGTCTTCTCCGCCTAGATCTTCGATGTCTTCGCAGAGTGAAGTAGCTTCCATCAAAAGTGAGCTTCAAGTGAGTAGCTCCTAGTGGACTTTTAGTGACGATCAATGTGTAATTTCTGTCAAACCGAGCTAAGGTGAGTGATGAATTCCAAGCATGCTTGAACGTTAACATGGAGATTATATAAACAATTTGAAGAAATATCGTTAGCTTATACTGCTGTCTGTTAAATACTTGCTTTGATAAATACTAATGGTCGAAACGGAAGTTCAACCTTTTGTTACCCTCATCCTTGGTGGTCAAAATATACGTTTCTTGCTCCTCTGGCGTCATCTTGTTCCAGATCTCGTCTCTCTTCTTATTTCTCCTGACGTAATAGTACTTGGTCAAGAGAAGAATGGGGATTGCCACGAGGTTTATGATGAAGAGGTTCCGGTTACCTCTGTGGTAAAATGGCTTGTCATCTTCTCTGTAAATGTTATTGGCAGCAATATTACCTAGCTGGACAAAGACATTGTAAAGAGCAGAACAAATAGATCGACTCCTGATGGAGTTGGAGTTTCTCGATACCCAGCCAACACAGATAGCATGAACATATGGAGCTGCCAAAACCATGGACACCAAGAACCACGTGGGCCAAGCCTCCACCATACTTCCCTTCCACCATCTGATGCAGGCCAAAAAAGGCAAGGTAAACAACGGCATGGCCAAGCTCACAAGAGACCGCTCGTTGACACGCTCCGAGAACCACGTGATGAAGATCAAGAAAATAATGTGGACGACAAACTGTGGAATGTTCAAGAGGTTCACGTTAAACGTAGAGAATCCCAACTGCTTCATGGTCAATGTCATGTATGGCTGGATAGTGGCCATGGGAATGTAGATGAAAAAGCCAATTATGTAGATGGGCCACAAGTCGTAGTCTAGCAAGGACTTGAGGATCATTCTTGGCGAAAGACCCTGTCTGTTATTCATGTCTCCCTTGGAGGGGTCGTCTCTCAAGACTCTGTTGACCACAATTTTCTCCTCTCTTTCGGTGAACCAGCCCTTTGGGTGTAATTTGCTCCTGGTTTGGACGGCAGATGGAACCATCAGATAGAAACCCCAAATACCAATGGAAAAAGTAATGATGCCCTCAATCAAGAAAAGCCATCTCCATCCAGCAAGTCCGTGGATGCCCCGCATCCGCAAAATACCGAAGGCAAGAAGAGAAGTAATGATCTGGGTCCCGGAAAGCGAGGTCCAGAAAAAGGAGAGTCTGATGGGAAGTTCTTTGGCCTTGTAGAAGTACGAGAGCCACAACACCAAATCCGCAATGAAGCCACCTTCTAAAACACCTATTAATACTCTAGTAATGAGGAAACCAGTCCTATTTGTCATGGCTGCTTGGCAAGTTGCCACAATACTCCACGACACTATTTGAATTGGGATGAAGATATCGGGCCCTATGGCTTTGGAAAGAAGCTGTGATGGGATCTCTGCTACCAAAAACGCAACGAGAAAAAGCGTGTTTCCGAGGTTGTAGTCATCAGTAGTCATTCCCAAATCGTCTAATAAGTTATCAGCCACGGCCTGCGCCAAGTTTCCTCTATCAATCTGCAAGCCCATAAACAAAACACAAGCGGTAAGGGCCACTCTCCAGTCTAATTTGCGGATGATCTTCTTCTCCTCCTCTGGAGTCCACTCCATTTCGGGGTCGAAAGCCGAACGACACTCGTAGTTGCAATCTTCATAGACTTTGGTATAATGAAGCGTCGTGGCATGGTCCAAGAATGGATTCTTGGCCAAATCAATACTCTCGCTGTCTGAGTTGGAGAGGGAAGCTTCATCCACTGTAACGTTGTTTTTCACTTTGTTCAATGAGCCATTGCTCTCTCTGGAACCGGCAGTAACTCCCAAGTAGCCCATGATGAGTATGACAAGATCAGTTTAGATTAACTCGATGAGAAAGCGACATTCCCGGGGCATGGTCACTTAAGTATGCACCTTGCACCGGGCGGATGCAAAATTGTGCCATATCTCGCACCCATTTCTCACTGTGGATGAAGCCTCTTGTCTGTATCCAGGTCCAGGGGTCTGATTTGCTTTCAAATGCGCGATAAGAAGATGATAAGGAGTGAATTGCGTGATGACTATAATGTCATGGACTGTGGAGCTGGGGCCACAATGCGCGTTGTCTGCAG
This sequence comes from Metschnikowia hawaiiensis, assembly GCA_002370325.1. NCBI lineage: Eukaryota > Fungi > Ascomycota > Pichiomycetes > Serinales > Metschnikowiaceae > Metschnikowia > Metschnikowia hawaiiensis. Next base: position 20,669 of record NLAM01001691.1, on the reverse strand, counting down.
AACACATATGGTCCAGACTGGTTAATTCAAGATTGGCTTCAAATTTAAAAATTCTGAAATGTTCAGAATCACAATGTTTCTTGTAATAAATCTAACTATTGGGTCTATTTCACCACATTCATTTTTGATTTCCTTCCGTCTCTAGCCATGGAGATGCTGGTGAGGCACGTGGAACCCGCAATTGCGAATTATGGCAAGATTTAGAGACTGCATATAGTGCGACTCCACAGTTCTTTTTAGGTATCTACCTGCGTTGAAAGCCTACTGTGGATGACACGCGTGCAGGGTAAAAAAAAACTAAATTTCATCTGCCCGGACTCTCTGTCTTATATAGATAGAAAAGCGGGGCTGGGCGGGGAGTATGCATCGATGCCACGATTTTGGTTTGTCCCTATAAACCTCAGCTTCTCATATTCTACTAAAACTTACCAGTTGATTTGGTGTATTTTAGTAAGACACTATAGTCCACCAATTATGCACGCTTGGTTTAAGTGCTCTATTGAAAGTAATTATTGTAGTTGACCATGTTGAGTCTGAACTTCACGTCACCTTCGTGGGTTTTCTTCCGGCCCTTGGCCAAGTTTTCTCCGCTCATCTCAAGACACTCCCCCCACGACTTGATGTTGTGTTCGGCCGAAACCTCCAACATGTACTAGATTTCGTCAAGGGGCCCAACCGAAGAGCCGGAAACAGAGAGGTTCTTGAAAAGCAATGGTAAAACAGAAGGTCGAGGTTCTCGCCTGCAGTTGTACCGGTGATAAATCTCATCTGGCCTCTAGCAACAATCATATTCAAGGTCTTCTCGATGGAAGAGTCCAAGAAGGATGAACTGGTGTTGATGAGCATGTCGATAGTATCGGTGTACTAAGAATTGAAGTCAGGATCGTCAGTGGCTGCGTAGTGGTCTGCACCCAATTCGCAGGCCAACTTTTCCATGTATTTCTGAAAAGGGCAGAAACTTTTGCTCCGAGAGCCTGGGCGAAGAGAGCAGCCGTGTGGCCGATTCCCCCAAGTCCAGAAATACCCACACTAGTGCCCTTTCCAACGTTAGCAGCCAAAAATGGGGAGAGTGCAGTGATACCTCCGCAAAAAAGAGGGGCGGCCTATTTAGCCTCCAAAGACTCAGGAATCATGAAAGCAAACTTGGAGTTGAGTCTGATGTGGAATACGTTTCCTCCAATGGAATTTTCTCCAGTTTCAGGGTACACGGCACCACAGGTACCAACAATATTCTTGTACTTGTTCTCGTACTTTTTCTGGCAAGGCTCGCAAGTGTCATCACCGTCGACCTGGGCACCGACACCAACACGGTCTCGCAACTTCAGGCCCTTCTTGGCATTGGGGTCTATCTTGACATTAATTACCACGATCTCGTGGCCGACTGCAAGAGGAGTGCAAGGGATGGGCCCACCGCCTTAAATGAATAGGGCCAAAAATTTGATCAGATTAGACGAGATAATTACTAACAGAGATGAGGTAAGCCACATCGCAATTCGGGCTTAGCTCCGAACATAAGCCTCGGAGATCCACTGAATTTTTCCTTAGTGCGATCCGAAACTTACCCTTTTCAGACGCACCCCGGATGCGAACCTAACCAAATGGGGATTACGCGGACATCTTTGTCGGGACGTTTTCACGTGACAAAAACAAAAGCGCTCGACGTTTCCACAACATGCTCGCAAAACGCTCAAAAATTTTGAGGCCCTAAAACAATACGCTCGGAGATTATATGAGCCAACATTTTTGGGTCATCTGTACAAAATTGCGTCTTCTTCAAGGCAAACATTATCTTCAGTCCAGCATATATCTGACCAAGACTAAGATCAAGGTTTTTTGTGGGATAGCTTCTGGATATTTGGAGTTGTAAAGAATCATAGAATTCGTAGCGGAGTGCGAGACTAGCCTCCGTGCATGACACTTGGCAATGCATTCTTTTCTGAATAATACAGAGATAAAAATCTTCCAACCACTAAAGATGTCTGCAAAGTTTACATCGCCTTTTCATATCGAGCTTGCTTTTTCAATTAACTCCGATTTCTGTTTTTCTACTTACTGGTGCATTGATGCAAGACAAAATTAACACCCTACGAATTTTCACAGATTCAGCTTATACAACCTTTTATTATGGCGTAGCCGGAATAAGATGAAGGTTCTCGATGTCCCATGATATGAGTATTAGGAAATGCTTTTCCACACCCCTGTTTAGACGAAATGTTTCCACAGACTCCTCTTAATACTAATGGTCTCGAAGACACGCAAGAAATTCTCAAACCAGTGAGTGCTTATCACCTATATGGCATATACTTTTCTGTGTCACGTGACGGTGGTGGGTCGTGGACATTGTCTCTCAGATGCGCATACCGCGAAACAACTTCATAATACAGTACCATTATGATTCGACAGACCACACCACCGAAGACTTCAGAGTAATGAAATTATTAAAATCTAGGAAATCATATTTTTAGACCAACTGCTGATATGGACTACAACTGATTTGGATGAAGCCTCTCATTCGAACAGAAGCCAATCTTCTAAGTCTTTTTTTGCGGAGAAACAGAAACGGCTCCCACAAACCGTATGATTGACTTTCAAAACGTTTTCGGATAAAGCAAAAGCTCAGGAACAGGGTTTGGAGTCTTACACTTTTCCAATAGTTTAGATAAGGATTAGCACAGTCGTCAAAAAAAAAAAAGAATAAAATAAAATAAAATATATTTCTGACACCTCGTGGAAACCATATTTTCTAGTACTTCAAACGGAATTGGTCGCGGAATAAAATGCGTTTTATGCGCAACAATCAAAGCCACAAGAGCGGAATTGGAAGTTCAAAGTACGTGGGCTTAAGTTCCACACTATCCAGCCTGTCTGCCACGAGAGTGAACCGCTATAGCCGGTTGCGAAAGTCTATTTCAGTAGCCTCAAATTCCTCTCTGAAAATTTATTGACAATTTCAATTTTTTAAAGCGGAAAAGTATAACACTTCAATATGAATTCAGGAAAAAAAGTTCACAAACAATGTACTCGTCGAGATGAAGTCTTGACATTCAGTTGGAGTACTGTTCAATGATCAGTGATGGCGATCTAAAGTTGCTTAACATAGGCCAGTACCTCCCAAGTTGTGACATCGTCATTATATGACTTTGACCTCAGGTGTTCTGGATTAGATATGCTTCTTGTTATGAGCAAGGCTATAAAGGTGTGCAGGAATGGGTGCAAATTATGCCTTCCGAAACAGTCACGCCGTGGTATCTAAGATACTCCACCGAGCAAGCCTTGCTTTCCAATAGTTGCAGAGTTGAATGTTCACCTACAGTGTAAATCGGGGGCAGAATGGGCTTGGTGCTGTGTAGATGTCTAAAAAAAGAACGGCCCGAGTTTTCGTGGGTCACGGCAACGCGCAGTGGGGTATGAGAGGCAAGTGCTCATAACACGGTTTATGCACGATCTTCACAAACACTAGTGGTAGGATCTACAAGTCTTTCAAAACACTGAAGTAAAAGTGACAAATCTCAAGCCATCACGAAAATTGAATTCTGCCTGATTTGACCACCCCTGATATTTGTAGTACTCATCATGCTAGCGTGTGGTTAGGGATGACTTCATATTTGCTACCAGATACAAAATTTATGCGCGTTTTCTCATTGGCAGGTGAGTGCGCATGCACGACAGAGGTCATGACCTACAGAAATTTGTAACATGCGTCTGTTGCTAGGTCTTCTCCACACTTCCTGGATTCTACCGTCTCGGCAGTTAGTCTCAAATACAGCAGTTTCTGAATTCTTAGAAATGATTATAGGTGTATTTCAAAGAATCTACAACTGTATTTTAAAAGGTGTGAAGCTGTAGTGCTAAAGAAGACTACAGGTTTCCATTGTTTGCAATGTAATGTGCGCTTAATAGTTTTTACAAAGTCATCGTCTAATTTTGTGTCGCCTAACTCGGGGCTTGGATTTCTCATGCAAGAGTATGGGGCTTCATGTTCGTTTCCCGTCAGAACCGACGTCATCGCGCATCGATGCATGCAATGAGAGAATATTTTTACACTCTCAAAGCTATTTTTAGACGGCTGCAAAAGTATATAAATCTGTTAAATCTCGATCAAAAATTTTTTATTCATCATCATAAACCAAAACACAACAAACCAGAACAAATAAACTATTACAATGCAATTTCTTCCATTTTTGAGCATCCTCGCCGTGGCACTTGCTGGTCAATCTATCAGTCCAGTGCTTATTAGATCCGGTTCCCAATATCAATACGCTCTGTTGGGATCTGACGGCTCCAGCGTTGTGCCTAATGGAAAACCCGCATTGACGTTGGTGTTGAATGACGATGGATCGTTGGTCGACACTACTTCTCACAAATACGTCAACATCGGATCCGATGGATCTGTTACTTTGTCGGACAAAGCCCAAAAAGGATTTTCCATTAAGCAAAACTACTTGGCACACGACCTGAACACTGGTTTTGGTGTTGAAAACAACAAGATTGTATTCGACAAGACTGACTCCGATGTTTTGGGTGTTGCCGTGAGAATCATGGAATCCAAAAAGGTGGACGATGTGACACCAAAGGGAAAGACCGAGACTTCCACTACTGCATCTCCTAAGAAAACTCAGTCTGCTCAAAAGACCGAGTCCACTCAGGCAGCCAAATCCAAGGATGGCAAGTTCGGACTCATTGCAATCCACTCTGGATCCAATGTGCAGAACTCTGCTATCAAGAAGGTTGACAGCCACCCACACGTTTTCTCCGTGGGTGGGGATGAAGGTGAAGACTTGCAATTGACTTTTGGTGAAGACAAGACCACCTTAATTGACCAAAACGGAAAAGGTATATATTTGGACTCGAACACTGGTGACTTGGGAGACGTTGCTCCTTTCGGCCGTCAAGCTGCCACCACTGGCTTCTCCATCAAGGATGGACACTTGGCATACAACGGAAACACTGCATGGAACGCCTGTCCCTCGGAAGGTAGTTTGTCTTTGTCCAACAAGGACTGCACCGGTGGAACCTCCATTGTGTTGAGAGTCGTCTAAGTGGATTGATGAAGCACTCTAGAACTTAAATAACCAATAGCATTTTACATTGATTTAAGTGTAGTGCACAATTACTGATATGCGCTTGTTGCAGCAAAATCGGTATTATTTCCATTACGAATGATCAAACAGATCACCAAAAAGTTGGAAACCGTAAGCACCAGATTGTTCTTCTGGAACATACATTTTTTGGAGATCATATTAATACCAGGTGTATTTTTCAAAAAGTACCACTAACTAAGTACGAATTATGGCCAGTAGGTTTATGTGCACTCCTAGTCCACCAGTGCGTGCCAATTTTTTCTCAAGTTCTACCAGTTCTGTTGTGCGAGTCTTACACGCTCTGCATGTGCATGTGCAGTCACATGCAGTATAGCCAGACGAAACCAAGTTGGACATTGTTACGAGAAGAACAATGCTAGACGACGTCTAATGTTGCTCTAAGTCTCGTCTAACTCGGGCCCACGTGTCCCTAACTGAGGGAATATATAAGAGGCGACGAAGTTGCTCTTATGTCAGAGAGTTAGGGAGCGAATAACAGCGCAGTTTAAGAAGAGGAAAAAGCGGTTTCCTGTATTAGTGTAGAGAGAAACCAGAATATTAATAATTGAGGTAAAAGCTGCTGTTGCACACTTACTAGAGTATTAGAGACCTAATAAATAATAGTACAGACCTAAAATCTAGTATACTCCTCACGCATGGATGACAAGCTCATTGGTCTGCACATACGACTATGCCTATATTATTCAGATCCTGCCACGCCGCCTAGTTTTGCCCTATTGGATTATTGATGAAAAGATCTCCCTTTCTACAAAAAAAGTAAAATTCGATCTGTCCTTACGTGATGTGGATGAGATGACGTGGGTGAGGAAATGTCATTTCAAACCAGATCCTACAGCAGTGTCCATACTGCGCTAACTTCCGCAGGCTCCCAACAGGCCTGATTCCTGGTACATGGCCTTTTGCACCTTGGAAAGCTACCATATGTTCAAACTGAGCTTCCCGAAGCTCTAGTTGAATCTTTGAGCTAAATCCTGGAAAGAGTTATGTTTTTTCTTCACGATTAATGTGTCCTGAAACGATTGACTATGCGCAGGATACCACAATAAAGGTGACACATCTTGACTTTAATTTCAGAAGCCAATTCTCTCCAAAACAGTAGTTTTAAATTTGGTAAATCTACGATTTATACAATTCTTAGACCAGCCTAAGATTTCGGGGTGTCTTAGTAAACAATAAAAATCGAATTACTGATTCCGTGTATGAATCGGTTATGAGCTGTTGCAATATTTTTAATGAGGTGGGTAATGGCTATTGTGCATAACTTCGCATTCTTAGGCGGGAGATTGCTTCTTTAGCGAGGACTTTTCATGCACGCAGCAAAGTAGACACTAAGGTGAGGTAGCCATTGAATATGGCAGTTATAACTTTAAACTGCCGTCATTACTAGAGCATGCGATATTTTTACAGCTATGTTTTTTTTTGGTAGTCTTCTTTGGTGAGATTTTGTTATGTTTGTATCTCGCTACCTGGTAAAAGGGAGGATTACTTAGTCCGCACCTACTTAGGTAAGACTAATCCTTGAAGAGCTACTAACAAATCAGCCACTTGAGTGCCACATCATAATCTTACTGAAATAACATAACATATTGAGTGTACAAGTAAAACACTAAATGAAAAAAAAAAGTTTTATTTTTGGTAAGAAAGGAGAGACCCTAAAATACTGGCACTGGTAGCATTCAGGAAAGCTGCGCTGAGAAAGCGGTGTTTTCTGAAATGTTTTGGTTCCAAATCTCCCCTCCGAGAACGGAAAGCCGCATTTACGCTCAGATAGCCACTTAGAAAGAATAAAATCTTCTTGCCTCACCGTTGATAGGACGTCTACTCACGAAGTAGTACATCAAGGCCTCTGTAGAATACCCTTTCTTTTTTTCATCTTTCGATGGGTTGTCTTCCCTCTTTTGTTTGCTGTTGATTAAAGCCTCGTGCCTCTCAGCTTCACCAGGAGTCATCAAGTAGAAGTCCGCGGGGTAACACTTCAAAGGCTCAGTGTTAGGATTGTTTTTCAGCAGCGTTTCCAGTACTTCCGGCTTGGGATACGGACAAGCCTCGGGATGGAAGTTCACGACCTTCGAGTTCTCGTCCAATTGCAACTTGAATGGCTCAACCTCAGTAGGGCTACCCAAGGTCAAGTAATCCTTGAAGATACCAATGACTTTCTCATCCTTGCCGACTCCAGTAGAAGCAATTCCATTGCTGAAAGTGAACTCAGGAACAGGAGGAAGACGGGGATCTTCGAGCGCAAGAGGAGCAAGAGGAGCAACGGGGAAGCTAGTCACTGGTTCAAGTGTGCCATTGAATTCAGCGTAGAAGACGCGGACAGGCTCTACCAAGGCAGCAGTAGCAATAGCGGAAGAGAGGATCAATTTAGTTGTTCTCATGATGAATTTGGATATTTTCTGATGAGCCAAACCAGAGGACAAACGGCCCCTTATATAGCTTTCCAGACACATACATTTCAGCCAAAGCTGCGTATTGTTTTGAAAAACTATTGGGTGGGGTTTGAAACATGACCAAGCATATGCAAAGTCTTGGCCAGATCAATGTGTGCCAAGAGAATTATTGGTAGCAATATCACCTCATAACCTGTTTAATCATTAGGTTGGTCAATTGAGGTCATATCGGTCAAAATCCAATGTTTCTATAGTTTTTAAAGATGCGTTACATCTTATCATATTCATTATTTTCTATAAACTGACTTATTTGCCATAGAAAGAAACTTTTCCTCGTATGTGTACTTTTATTTTTTTTTTTTTTCACTGAGCTACTTGGTAGTACCCCATGGGTCTTTCGCGACCATGCTGCATGGGAATGGGTTCATAAAGACAGAAGCAACCCAAATTCTGCTCATATTGTATGTCAATATACAAGAACCTCCCAATGTTCAATGTGCATTGAAGAGGAGAATAATTTCCTTTAGCCTCACGGAATTACGCGTCTTTTCCATTGTTCACCTATTTTGAGACCAATGGGAAGAATAGTGAGTGGGGTTGGCTCATGAAAAATGTCTTTGTATTCTTTCAGTGCTTGTTTAGACAAAATAGCTGTCCAGAAAAGGGGCTATTGCTTTTCCTCTCATTTTCCAAGTAGATGATATTTTCGAGTAGAATAGACTTCTATCTCAAAATGAAAATGGTCAAGCAGACTAGCTAAATTTTGACACTCCTCAAATAGGCTGTGAAAAATGTCCTTCTGTGGAGAGTCACTTATATCCTGTAAAACAGAATCCCAATCAGAGCCGTTTACGCGGCCCATTCGCTCATTGACATGACTTAGAATCAGACCACCCAGTCCCAACATTTTGGACATGGCTGACAAACTCTCTCTAGTAGAGATTTTGAAGGTCTGGTGAAATCTAGATTCGTTGTTTCATGTACCTCGGCTTGGGCTCCCTAAATTTTACCATGTGCCACGTCTTAAAAATGATATGCGCGAGGGGCCGAAATGCATTGTCCTTTACCTTCAAGTGAAAATGTGGCCATGCATAATTTTCGGACCTAGTAGGTGTGTTGATCCAATGAACCTAGTTAGGGGGCACCCAAAACCTATAAAACATTGTAATTGTTTCAACTCGAAACGATCCAGAGGACATGTAATTTCCCAACATTCAAGGCTGAATACAACCTGCTTCCATTGTTAGCATGGAACAGGTAATTTGAGCCGATGTGAAAACTGCCCATTACTAATAAAGTATCAGAAATAATATAATTAGAAATTGATACAGTATATTGACTACAACAGAGCGGAATCATGTGTTTACCCAGCATCTCACTTCCAACATTTGAGCATCACGTGACTTATGGTGTAAAAATCATCTTCTGTCAAAACTAGCTTACCGCAAAGACATGTCGACCAAAACAGCGCGAGCATGCATGTGGGATAATAAAGTACTACAGATTATTTCTCGAAAAAGATAGCCCCAACTGTGGGTCCGTTTACGTTACGGAGACAATGAAGACCGCCAGATCCAAAATTGTACATCCCCATATTCCGAAGACTTGATGGCTCTTGGGGACATGAGCCAAGCCTTCTGTGTGGCTAGGTGTCCTCGTATATATTTTTTCAAAATTCCAGAGCCTATTCAGCACATTGACATGAACCAGAAAAAAACTTGCTGGGCATGCGGTTATATGGTGCGCACCGAGAGACACAATGGAGTCTAATGACCCATTTACTAATTGTTCAAGGTACTCAATATAATTTTGTCAAAAATCTAGTCATTCCAAAGCTGTTTGATTATCTTGGAAATTCATTTGATATATTCTCAAAAAAAAAGGTCTCACTACAAGAGTACCTCATAAGTGAGTACTTCTTGTCTTCACAGGTTAGAGCCTGGTATCTCTCTTCTCTCTTATAATGCAAAAACTTCAAGCCAATTCTGAATCTTTCGAATACTTTGGTAGAAAGTGTTTTCTACCGTAGTCTAAAGTTTCCAGTTTTGTGGTTTCAGGGAGAAATTTGCTGCAAAGAGCCTAATCTTCCACTTTTCAAGTGGTCAACAAAAAAATTATTGGTCAACCTGGTCGCGATTCTAGAGATGTTTTTGGAATCCATCTCATAATACAGATAGCTGAAAGAAATGGATTATAAAAAGTGATGTAGATGAAGCTTAGAAAGTAATGAGAGAGTAAAAGTTGATAAACGATAAGGGAGTGTGGTTGACTTCACTTATTTATTGAGCAAATAATGCGATGTTGTAATTTATGGATTATGAATTACTTCTCGAAAGTATACTCCGAGAGCCCCATGTCCCCTTGCATCCTTGTGAAAACCGTCTTTAGAGAGGGAACTATTTACAGATGAGGAAACCCTCCATTCTTTGGTCTCGTACTGAGGAGCATGGCAGTAGAGTATGAAAATCTGGGACTCGGATTTATTGCTGAATGATTTCAGAAACTGCCGAATGAAATCTTATAATTTTGTTGAAACAGTTGTCTTTTAAAAAGATACATTATGGGCAATTATATTGATTAATTAATTTGTGTGTACATGTTGATTTAATGGACCCGAAGAAAGTTCGCAATTTCTACTCGTTTTAGCAAAATGTTCGAAAGAGGAAGATGTGAAAAGAAAATATTGAACTAAAAATCAGGATCAGGCTGAAAAATCAAAATACTGGAAAATCTGGCTTTTTACTAAATTCCGAACATTATTCGATTAATCTTTTGTTCAATTAACTAGGTTGAGTGTATGAGGGGCCACATCTACTACTTTTCACATGTTGTGGTGGAATTTGAGGTGCGGCTGATAAGCCAAGGTATTATGTGCACACCCATGTGTATGTGCAAGCCGAATTATATAGTTGTACACTTCGAATACAAAAGGACCTCTTCTCCGCTTCCTAAAAAATTAGCCAAGCCGTATTAGGGATTATTATCCAAGAACTGATGTAATGCTTCTCTCTTGATAATTTTACTAGCTAATCAAGAAAGAAATGCAACGATCCAAGCTTTCTCGAAGGTGTGAAGCCATAATTATATCAAGCGTCTTCCTTTGTTCTAAGGTACTCTTAAATAATCGAAACCAGCTTTGAACAATGTGTCAATCAGAGCCACTTTGCTGCCCTTTGCCTTTTGGAATTAGATTTTTGCCCACGGATTCAGACTTTGTTTTATCACCCATCACCCCTTTCAGAGACCATAGCACCTGGGTAAACTTACCATCCATTTAATGAAAAGAAGAGACGGAAAAGTCTAATGCCAGAACCTAAAGAATTTTGATGGAATCAGGGTGAAGAAAACTCGACGAAAGCTCTATGATTGGATCTCGGTTTATGGCTGTTTGGCTTTTTGATCTCCTAAACTTGTCAAGTATACAACAAAGGGTTAAGCCTCCTCGAAAAGATGATCTTGATTACACATATACAGAATGCCTGTATGTAACCGGACCGTTCCACATATCATCTGATTATTATTTTGAAGCCAGGGAAACGCTCTCAAAATGATTCCGATATAATAAAAAAGGCATATAAGTCGGCTATTTTGCCGTTCTCCAAGAGTGTCAAAATCATCATGAGAGTCACTAGTTGGTCTCTTACCTCACTCTTCGTCACCACAGCATGTGCAGAGCCTCCATTAGCTTTTTTTCGCAAAAGCCGGAACCACTGTGCGGGAAAATATTCAAAAATTCAGTACCCAAGTCAATGTTTCTGGTTCCATGAATTTGTCGGACACCGTTGCCAAGTTTGTCTTTAAAAATGGCTACGCTATTACCTATGGAACCCCCGCGCTAGGGCACGTAGACTTTACCAGAAGCCTCTCTTTTCGGCCGTGGTTTCCAGGAAAAATTCTTGGTTTTCAATAGGCAAATAATGGTTCTAAATTACCCCTTTTACTCGTGCGTCAGTCCTTACGACGTCGTGCATGGAAATGCATATATCATTACGCCCATGCCACATTGTTCGGAAGTGGAAATCTGCCTCTTGCCTTACGACCGAAAAACGGGGCTTCCTATGACAGATGTGTCTATATCCAAAGAAGTTAGGGAGTAAATTACTGATTGCCGCGCGATATTTGCGCTTGAGGCTAAAGAAAAAGATGCATATACGCCTAAGGTCACACGTCCATGCCAGGATTTACTTTATCAAGAACATTGAGGGTTTCACTCGACTTTTCGATGCAATTTTCTCCAAATAATAAGGGCATCTCAATTCCGCTATCCGATCATGCCTTACACAAGTTCAGCACTGAGCGCAGTGTGCTTTCCTATAGAGGCTCTCCAATTGTCCCTGCCAATTTTTTTATATACAAGAAGGCTACGCTAAGACTATAGAAACGTCCACACTGGGATACGCGGGATTAGTAGACGGTTTTTTCGAACGTACTATTCTTCGCGTCGAATTCAACTTGGATGGTGATATGAAGGTCCGAAAAATGAAATTTTACTCATGCGCGAGTATCCATAGCCCCGCGCGCATGATCACCACAAAACATGACTTTTTTGGGTAAAGGTTCACATTTCGCTACTTCAGAATACCCAAGTTCCGGGGAAAATTTGTGTTTAAGTCCCAAAAGAATTCTGGCTAGCATGCCTTTATCTAAGTGGATGCTGCATCTGTATAGTTGGTGATTACCTGGCGTAGTGGTATCAGAGATGTACTGCATACTCGTGTGTCTGCATATGATTATGTCCAAATGAGACAGGTCGTCTTTTATATGTAGGAGCCGCTGAGGCCACCGGGTGGCGTGGCCCCGAAGGGACACGGTGCGACTGCATAAGGAGGTCCCGCTCATAGGGTTTTACGGGTAACGAATCAGCTCAGTTAATGACAGGAAATAGCGAATTCCTAGTATTAGCCTAGAGACAGACCAGAATACAAATGACTGAAGTGACAATTAAAGTACCTCGCTGACTAGAGTGTTAGAGGCCGATTTCGCAATAGTTCCAGCTTATGAACTGACCAAGGGACAAAGTTCAACAAGGAGAGTCAGGAGAAAGATCAGGCGGGAATCTTTTCATTTGATAAGCGACTTTCGAAATTCAATTGGGCTTTATTGAAAAAGCCATTTGACTAATGAGGAAAAGTTTCCATGTGATTTTGACCTAAATTTTGCTTCACCTAAAAGAAACTAAAACAACACCATGAGTATTCATGAACCTGGAAGGATCAGTCCAAGTCACCTTTCACGAATCAAATCATAGACTGAAGTAAAGATTTCAATTAGGATATTGCTTCAGAAGTATTCCTTTTACTATACAATCATGCTTTCTGCTGAAAATTACATACCCATTCCCATGTAGACTGCATACATACACAGTGTGTGCGTGTATTTTTTGCAGCCACGCAGTGTCCTCCAGGCATATATATATCATGTGCCTCGCCTTAAGAGTAGTCTCTAATAAACTCAAAGTTTTGGTTCTTGTTGACTGTTTTATTGCCTTCATTTAAGATTCTGGAATGATCGTTTGAGGCAGCTTCATGAATATAGATGGGATTCGACAAAAAGTCTGCTATAATGAAGATCATATCCATAAAAATGATTACAGCCTGACTTGTTCAGCAATACAATGCGTCTAATATTCCACGTCAGCATGTAGCCTGAAGCAATGGGCCAGGCGCGCCACGGGGTACGTGATGTGCAGCCTGGCGGACTATTGTGTATATGAACAACCTCCGCACATGGACCATGTGTCAGGACTGAAGAATATGTATCGTTGCTTTAATTTGAAAAAATTGGGGGTGTAAGTTTAACTAAATCTCTTGAATATGAAATTTCCCGATCGAAATTATTATGAGCAGTGGATACCACTACCAAAATTGTAAATGATAAGACTGCTCAATCACATACCCAGAGGGAGGAACAAAAAGGGCGAAAGATACATTGATGAGTAAGATGCGAGGTGATGTATAATAACGAAACCTAATGATGGATGAAAAGTTGCCAATTCTGAAGTAGTAATGTATGTACTCAAATCAACAGTCACTGACGTAGCTGAATCGGGGCAAACTTCACAAAATCAAACATGGTGAGCCCATTCTTGCAGGAAGTGTGCATGGTTCAGTGACTGCTCATGTTTCTCCTCATATTTTTGTAAAGGAATGCGTGACAGTTTTTATGTTTATAAAAGATGGCTCTTGCCTTTCATCAAGAGCATCAAAAAATATCATGAAAATAATCCAATTGTTCATTACTTCTTCTTTTGCCTTTCTTGCTGCCGCATCAACTATGTTGACGGACCTGAAATTTCCATGGGTCTTCTTTGCTGACGTTGGTGGTATTCTTGTACCGCTCCACGGAATGCATCTTGGACAACACTTTGGATATTCGAGCCTATTCTCACATGGAATTCTGAATGCTGTCCCTGCTGAGTTTATCTTGGAAGACAATTACGCTTTCAATGCGAAAGTTCCCGAAAGGCAAAATGCGGGGTTCTACCTGGGTGAATTGGCGTATGGACCGAACGTAAATCTAACTAAATTAGATTTGGATAATCAATCGAAGCTTCCGGGTCCATATTACTCGTGTGCTGTGACTACTGGCCCAGCGCGGGTGATTTACAGGAAACTTGAGGCGCGTGAGGCTAGTTTTTGCTGGAAGGTAGAGGTTTACCTCTTGCCTTACAATAGGAGAACTGAGTCTGCGGTGCTCATTAATCCTAAAAAAAGTATGTACCTCGAGCAAGAGCTTCAATGGCCGTGTGCTCTTCGTTATTACGGGAAAACTGCGCTTAAAGACCTTGAGCCGTACGTGAAATACTACGATGGGCAGTGTGACATTTATATTAATCAAGAACGTGTGCATACGAGCAAGGGGGACCCTCTGCTTCGACTGAAGCTGTCATGTACCAATCACTACTATGGGAAAAATGCTCATGAGGAATACTTAGAAAGCAAGAGAAAATATGGCCAAAAATGTGACGTTTACATTAATGGGGAACATTTGCCCATAGAGCTGGTGTTACGACACTAGATGTCTATTAGCTATTGCAGCCATTATACAAGAGCCTAAACCTGGTGAACCATATCCTCATAACCGAAATTGATCTATTCTGAACGAAGCGAAGTAATATACTAGCTGCAATGACTAACTTCCAAGTCACTGCAAGGGTTATGACTTGAAGGTAGAAGACGTGAGTAATCAAATGATTAGGATCAGAATTGTCAGTAAAACAATAGGTGTGCATCTATCATCCAGGCATGACCATGTCTCTCATGATTTTTATTTCGAAGGTAGTAGGTCACTCACTGAAGACAGAGGTTCAAGATGGACCGGATTTGTCATTTTACCCGCCTACAAAAACCAAAGCATGTGTACTCAGGAGCTCTTAAACCAACATGCAAGCCACACATTTAGTAGTCACATATCTTATTTCCGCAACTGCATGGCCAGTCTGTGACCCGGCGTACGTCGTGTTTGAAACATTCGACCGCATTTTTTATTTTCTCTTCAGCCTAATTTTAAACATTTTCGGAACCTAATTTTGTTCCTTTTATTACAAACCCGAACCCTATAGAGTTGTGAAGTTCACGTTTCAAGACGATTGTGCATTCACTGATGAATAATATCTCCCGAAGTACTCAGGACTTTACAAAAACCTTCTTGTCTTTGAAAAAGAATCTGTACGTGACGCATTCTTTTGTTTAGGAAAAACGAGCTAATGTTTGAGTCCTTCGGTCTTGCAAGTTATAGGCAAAGTATTAGATTTTTGGGTTACAAGTATAATATTTAGAGACAATGATTGAGACAGAATGTCAAGTGTGCTGAAGGCACGAGTTAGAATTTCCTAAGTTTTCAAGTAATACCAATGACCTGATTTATTTGATGAAGTTATAAAAACACTAAATACATCAATGGATGAATTCCCCGTATCAAGTTGTTAAAGAGCATGACTAGTCCACAATTATGTCCAAATGCGTTATTGGATCTTGTATATTATATACACCCCTTGCGTATGAGGATGATGTGTGCATGTACCGGGCTTGCACGCATATTAATATTCAAAAAATGGCATATATGAGAATTGCGATCGAGATTCCCTGATATGGAGCTCTATTCCAAAAGCAGTTATAGTATTAAGGGCTCGCTTTAAGGGCCTGTACTTATTACTAGTGCCGATGTTGGCTCGAACTGTTTCATCTTGTCAGAGTACACCAGAAAATGTTACCTGCAAAAATAATACGTCTTTTCCCAAAACCTTTGAGAGATTTTATTTCCAGAAACTAGAAAATAAATTAGTAGAGCTTTGATTAGCCATCAGTCAGTGTTTTGTTCCTTCAAGTTTGTCTAGTGAAATAAACCGTCCCAAAGCCACCTAGTCCCAAAGAATGTATCTTTAACAGCACAAATAAATCTCTTACAACTTGAGGAAGAATTAATTCTTTACTTTCCTGAACAGGAGTGTGGTCCCTGTGCTGACCTCAAACTTTCTTTCCTCAAAAATTGAGACACTTGTTGTTCACGCAAATATATATTCTTTCATTATTTTCAAGACATAGTCTCTAATAAACAAAATCAAAATACTGATATTTCAAGGGTCATTAGAGCCCATCATAGCTTTCCCGTGCCATAGCAGCATATGCCACACAATCATACCTGAATGTAACCTTATAAGCTGCGCCTTAAATGACTACACAAACCTTTTGGGGCGGGAGTTAATGATGCAAATTGTAGGAAAAAGGGGTAAAACGCAAGAAATACGCGCTGGATCTGCAAATGTTACAGATGTGCCCCCATTTCCCCATTCTTATCTGAGTACATCCATTGCCCACTTCAGGAGTGTGACGTGATGGCAAATCAGAATATAAAATGCAGTGTTTTTTATTGGAGAGAATTATTGAACAGTCTCATCAATAACAAATAAAATAAAATGTCAACAGTCCCCTTTGAGGAATATCTAGTTTGGACGTTGTGGATATTGGATATAGTAGTTTGCATCTGGATAAGGAGGGGGTGCTGTACAGCGGTCATGGCAGCCAAAGACATTCTAATTAAAAGGGTTTCAGAATGTCCATGGATAGATAGGAAGCCTGTGATGGAGAAAGACACTGATCAATAATGACGGTGAGATTCTGGTTCGCGTGTGCGGAACATGTTCATGCACAAGGGAGTATGTACAGCTTGTCTACCATTGTTCTCGGAATGTTTTCCTATTGTTTTTATTTTTTTTCTTCCTTTAATTCCTATCTGTAATTTAAAAAGGGATGATTCCAGGGAATCAAATTTTGCATACCTTGGCCGGGTATAAATAGACTGCTTTTCCATATTTTAGGGGCATTATCAATTATTATGAAAGTGAATCATTTGTTTTTCTTCTTTTCTGTTGCAGCGACCGCGTTGGCACGTCCTAAACTCCCGTTGGGTTTCTTTGCAAATGTCAATGGCACCTTGAGGCCCCTATCTGGAATTTCTTCTGGAGCTGGTGAATTGGAGTTGAAGGTGTTGTCATTTGGAAGCTTGTGGCCAACCGAATTTTCTTTACAAAATAACTATGCCGTCACTGGGGACAAATCAACACCAGAGTACTTGGGAATTTCTAGTGGTATGGTAGGTTTTTCTTCTAAAGTCTTCAAGATTATGTTGGAATTTGATGAGAATATGAAGGTATTGAACGGTCCCTTTACGTATTGTGCTTCAATAAATGATACTTGGTATGTGGCTTATGCAGGGGAGACCAAGAGCCACCAAACAATATGTTTCGATGTGGACATCTACTTCTTGCCCTACGACAAAAATACCGGTGCTGCAGTGAGAGCAGCACCCGTGCCTAAAGACGAAACAAATCAAGCTGAGCAAGAGCTGGTCAATGGAACTGTGAAAAAGAAAAAACGCTACTGGAAAGTTATAGAAGAATACTTAAAGAAACAGGAAAAACAGGAGAAACATAAAGACAAGAAAAGAGAGGAATAAAGCGAAAACATAAAAGATGAGTCCAGGGAACACCTCTCTGATGAAAGCAAGGGTTTTTACGCTTTGCCGTCAGCACTGTCCCCCGAGCTCACGTTAGTCTTTGTCGCGAGTCAATGACACTTTCATACCGCTTTCTAGTACTCTTTTTGGGACCAGTAAGATGGATTCAAGTATATTGTCTTATTCACCACTCGGGGATGATCATGTCGTTTTCTTCTTACGAGAAAAATTATGCAGTCACAGATAACAAAAGTAGCCTGGGGAACGTGGAGCTTTCAAAAAGCATGCTTGTATTTGGCCCAAAAGTTCGTAAGACGCGGTTGGATTTCAATAGTGAGCAGAAGGTCTCAAATGTTTATTTCCCGTCATGCAAGATATTCAACACCCTGCGTTTTATCTTCCATGAAGTTTCACATATACACCAAAATGATTGTTTTGGCGTGGAAATGTGCCTTTTACCCTACAATCAAAAGGATGGGTCTGTTTTTAACCCACTCAAGACAAAAACACGGTAGATTCCTCAGCGTCTTTGTTAGAGTACAGCAGTTTCTCTCCCGTTTCTTCTGTTTCCTTTCAAGCAAAGATGAAATCCTCTCAAACAGTATGAATACCTCTTATTCGTCACTGGATGTATCTTGTTCAACACTGAAAGTCTCTTACTCGACACTGGAGGGCTTAGTTTTGATACTGGAGATCTCGCAATAAACATTGGAAGCTCATGAATCAGCACTGGAGGTTTTGGGATTATTAATACCGGAGGTCACGTCATCCATTCTGATATCGTCATCTCCTCCTTTATTGTATTCTGAAAAATGTTCCTCTAACTTCACATCATCGGCTATGAAGACCGGCTCATTCAACGACTCTTTTGCCTTTACAAAAGAGTCAATATACAAACATTCAAGCATGAAGGAGATTGTTTAGATGTCCGAGTAGGGAGCCGATACTGACTATCCCACCCACTGTCACAAAGAAATCACCGTGACTGTCACCGTGTGTGACCAGGCTACTGCCCTAACCACCGTATTGGTGACTACTTCTACTATCACGACTGTATATTCTTCTATCACACTGACCGTTACTAAGGTATAATCTGATCCCAAAACACTACGCTATTCAGCTCTGCTCCAAATAAATTAATTTCCTGGGCAAGTTCCCGTAAATGAAGTATCTTTCGTTATCTATCGCCCGTATGTATTGTTTTTTTTTTTTTACAATTTCGTCGATTAACTACCTAATAACTAACAAACTAGCTACTGATAGTTCAATACGGACCAGTTTTGCGGAGAAAACATCACTGGGACAGTAAACAGCTTCACCCGAACAAGAATCGGTCGAGACCGACGCTGCTTTTCGCGACATCCCATGCCACCACGGAATCCACGATCCTTTGGGATTCGTTACACTTTGTTACACTTCGTGAATGCAAAAATGTTTGCAGTTCGCAGTCGACGTCGCCGATACGTGTGCGCGACGCGTCTTCCAGCACGTGATACATGACCTCGCGCGACTTTTGTTTACATATTACTTTAATCATAAAATATGAACACCATGCCTTTTGCCTTAGGAAAGAGGTACCGAGTTTGCCATGTATCGCTGAGGTTGTGCCTCCTCAATGGGCACTGCAGGTTGTCCTCAAGTGACTGCGGAGCCATGTAGCATTCATTATTGCGGGAAACATGCGCATGAAGATCTTGAGAGATGTTGAACTCACTAAGCCTACCTTAATGAGCATTTTTAGGCAGCCTGTGGTGTTATCAAACAAATAGTGAGCGGCAAATAAAGCATGGTAATAATGTAACTCCGGTCTCACAAGTGACTCATTGTTAAGAAAAGGGCTGAACAACCAAATATGACTGAAGTAAAAAAACAATAGTTCGCTTGAACATGAGCCAAATTTCCATATGCATTCTTTACAAAAGTCAATGGCACGCTTGAGCCGCTCTCCAGTATCACTTTTAGGGTGTATGGAAATGTGCACTTGTTCATTAATGGAGCTTGGCCTGTGATTATGCTTTCATTAGAAAAGCGAACACTGTAATATGCAGAATTCGTTTCAGGGGCCTTCCCTAAAACCTTGAATTTGGATAAAGATGGGAGGGTCCTGCATGTATAATTTAATGGGCGGATCAACTGGCAACAGTTGTACCCAACTCTAGGCAAGTACCCAATTATTGATATGAGGCTCCATTTTGCCTTGTAACAGAGTAGCTAAATCCGTCATGCTTCCTAGAACTGATCCTGCATACGCGGACCCCGGGGTGGTGCGTTGGGATGTACCTTTCATTATGATGAGCAGAATGGTTGTGAAAACTTTTTTGAATATGTCCAAGAGGACGTGGGTTATTTTCATTAATGGGGTTATTGAAAATGTGAAAATTGTTGTCATTCTAACCACCGTGGTGACTGAAATGGAGAATGGGGACTTGTGCAGGTAGTGTGTATATACCAGGGCATGACCACGGCCATTATCACCCCAAAATGAATTATATAAATGTCTGTTGTCTATAAAACAAGCTATCATCATCTTTAGTAGCCAAAAACTCGTCATGAAATCAGTTCAATTGCTTTATCCCTTCCTCCTTGCTGCGACTGCTTGGGCAGACCGGGTTATGCCATGGGTCTTTTTCGTAAAAGTCAATGATACACTTATACCGCTCTCCGGGAAGTCTGTAAAAGACCGGGATTACGAAATGAGCATCTTTACTTATGGAGATAAGCTGGCCTTAACTACCGAGTTCAGTTTTAGAAACCGAGTAGCCTATACTACGCAAACTTCCTCGGAACAGTCAGTGGGGTTTCATTCTGGTGACTTGGTATTTGGTAGTAACGTTCCTAGTGGTAATTTCCATTTGGATAAAGATTGGAAGGTTCGCGGTGGTCCATTTTATTCGTGTGATTCAGTGTATAGCTCAACACGTGGGATATTTGCCGATATCAGAGACAAAAGAGTTTCTAACTGTTTTAATGTGGACATATACTTCTTGCCTTACGAAAGCGTGTCCCAGTGTGCTGTGATTCCGTCCTTCTCCCCTTTGGAGCATGGTGATACTTCGGATACCTTTAGAAAGCTTTGTGATATTCAATATTCCGGGAAACTTTCTTGTAAGCAAATTGCGGACTTTGTGAGAGATTCGGACAATAAGTGTGACATTTACATCAGTGAGGACCGCATGCCAAGGCCAAATGAAGTGTGAAGAAAGATGAACCATCTTCCCGCCGG